>JAZGTK010014941.1:0-13475 GCA_036877625.1 Ambastaia sidthimunki
CTCCAGCCTGCACCCGCGCTGAGCGCAGAGAGGTGGAGAGAGTCGTGGTCGATGCCTTGGGTGGTCTTCACGGAGATCTGGCAGGAAAATACTACAGCCTCACACAGATGACCGAGAAAGAGCAACAGCAGCTTATAGATGTGGGTGTATTTACTATCAGTATAATGAACAATGATTTCTGCTGACATTTCTGTTGAAATGGAATTAGATGTTGTTCATTCAATCCCAGAATTTATGTTCAATTCGGACTCTGTGTTATTCCGCAGGATCACTTCCTGTTCGACAAACCAGTGTTACCCCTGATGACATGTACAGGCATGGCACGTGATTGGCCGGATGCAAGGGGCATCTGGTGAGCATCCAATCAGAAGATCTGAATCCATGCTGCATGTTTAGCTGGAAGAATTGAGTTGTTTTAAAAGCTAACAATGCCCTCAAAAGTAACAAAAGTAGTGATATATGCGCAGAAAATTCATTGGTAACCAACGACAGGGATTGCTAGGGAAAACTTTCCACTTAATTTGTCTCATTAAAGTGTGTCTTACTTCTGAAACATTTTTATTTGCTTAATGCAGTTAACATTGTGCTAAAATGGCAGCAGCTATAAATTAAATCGCTAACTGACATTAACTGAGTTGTTACTGTAGATTTCGTATAGATCTCTTTACTCATTTACAATACATTTACATTTACAAATACATTTACATTATTTATTTACATAAATTGTTTAATTTTACGACTCTTTTACGTAAGGAAACTTACAAATGAGGACACGATTTGCACGATCTGAGTACAACCAAGATTATTATACAAACAAGACTTTTCTAGAGAGATAAGATACTGTACTGTAAGTGTGTCTCGCTTTTTGAGCCCAAAATACTTTAAAAAGTCATTGTCATATGGATACTGTTGCAGGCCAAAGACTAATAAGGTCTAAGAGTGAAAACATAATGGATGACTATTCTTCCAGATGTTATAGAATAACATGATGATTTTCAACGACAGGCATAACAACGAGAAAACCTTCCTGGTGTGGATCAATGAGGAAGACCACACTCGCGTGATCTCCATGGAGAAGGGAGGAAACATGAAGAGGGTCTTCGAGCGTTTCTGCAGGGGGCTCCTGGAGGTGAGCTCACTCCCCCGCACGTCTCAGCCTCCAAGCCATACAGTATTCATTCAACAGTGCTCATTGTTATTTAGTTTTAAATATTATTCTCACAAGCACGTTCATTTTTGTGTCCCTCAGGTTGAGAGACTGATCCAGGAGAAAGGCTGGGAATTCATGTGGAACAACAAACTGGGTTACATCCTTACCTGTCCATCAAACCTGGGCACAGGACTACGAGCCAGTGTCCATGTTACTCTTCCACACCTCAGCAAGGTAAAATAAGTCATGAATTCTGTACAAAATATGGCCTGACACAAATTAGGGAGCAGTAAACTTTCTCCTCTCTGGCAGGACCAACGTTTTGATGAAATTTTGGATAACCTGCGGCTGCAGAAGAGAGGTACCGCGGGAGAGGAAAGTGCAGTTATTGGAAGTGTATTTGATATTTCCAATATGTACAGGCTGGGCCAGTCAGAGGTCAGTAAATGTGTCATTGTTTATGATCAATTTAAACATCATTATGAACATCAACCATTGAAAAACATCATATGTTATTACCTTCATTATCTTTTATCATTTCCTGTCTCAATGTGTGCTCAGGTCCAGCTGGTTCAGRCCGTCATAGATGGAGTGAACTATCTCATTGAGTGTGAGAAGAGATTGGAGAAAGGCCAGGACATCAAAATTCCCGCCCCCATCAGCCAGATTAGAAAAGATTTTTGATTGTAACTTTGATTGTCATAAAATCTTGGTGTCTACAGTTTCATTGGGTCATGCTTTAAACGTGTATATCAACTCAACTCAGAACTTTTTCAGGACTTGGGTTCTAAACCAGTGCGGCACTTACACAACCTACACAAGTGTAATGTGTTTTCGCAATTTTGACTACTTGCATATATAGGTAAAGTGATGTACTAAACTTTCTGAATTAGCACTTTTCAGTTCAGTACTTTTGAACCTGTCTGTTTTTTACATACATTCTGTTTCTGCTGTTTTGTTCTTCAGGCTTTGAGACCCTTCGGGGGCTCAGCCTGTATTGCTGCTTGCAGATGTATTAAAATGTTATTCTGACGATGTGGGAAATGGCTTATGGGCGATTGGAAACTATAGGGCCTCACTTGTGTATTTAGCTAGACAGACCGGTGTTGTGCCCGTCGTGTTTTCAGTAGATGGCAGTTTAAACACATATTTCACTGATCCGAACTCTCAATTTGACAAACCTCGTGCATTTTCCTGTAGATGGCAGTATACACTCACAAATATAATTCATTGCTTTTCAAAAACCCGAAAAGCGTCTTTTCAACTTTTTGTATATACTTAGATGCAAGCCTAGTATGCATTGGTTGACTTTTACAATAGCGTCACGTGTTATGCTTTACATACATTGTCTTTCTCGCAATGTTAGTAAAAATAAGTGACACAAAAAAAACACACAAAAACTTTTTATTACACCAACACAAATCTGATCATGCATTTGCCAAAATTATTATTAATATTATATTCAGTCAAAATGACAACACATTTCGCCCCAACCTGACTACAATTAAAACACGTAACCTGACTACAATTAAAACACGTTTCATGTAACAAACAAGGGTTTGATTTCGTACCCGGAAGTGAGTATTTGCCGAGCTCTGATTGGCTGATCAGCATGACGCTACTGAGAGTCCAATAGTGAGATGCCACACTTTGGTTACTTTGAGGAGCTCCGGGTTTGCGCATGCGTGCAGTCCGTCTGCGCTCTCTTCATTCAGTGTGCGGTGTCAGATCCAGTGGGCTTTTCTTCTGGCATTGACCCCAAAACAGAAATTAATAAGGACTGCTGTGACATCTCCTCACATTTTGCACTGAAACCATCGGGGGGTCGAAATCATGTTGACTTTGTTATTTTTCGTTGCTCTGGCGGTGGCCGCCAATGCTAGCGATGTGCTTGAATACACAGATGACGATTTTGAAAGCAAAATCGGAGATCATGATCTTATACTGGTTGAATTTTTCGCACCCTGGTGAGTTTTGAAACGTTTTTGGGTTTGAAATGTGATTTTATGTGTTTTTCTTGCATGCAATTTACTGCGTTATAACGCGTAGCACCGTTTGTGTAGCTTTTGTCATTTAATCGCATCATTTTGGTGATATAAAGTGATATGTACTTACTTTATCCCCATCCCAGATAACAAAGCCAATAATAAAGATGTTTAGAATTTGCATTTCATTGCAATTAAACTGGCATTGAATAATACAACCCGGTTAGCTTTGCTAACTAGCTACTTCACTAGCCTCGTTGGAAGTCTGCAAGTTGCTAATAATGTTATAGTCAGAAAATGTACATGAAGTTATAAAATTTAATTTTTACATTTTTTTTCACTGGGCAAAAGCTAGTGATAGCAATAAATTCATGCAGTTATATAGCTGAGGGCCTAAGTAACTATATCAGGTACTTCCTGTTTCTTTTCTTAATATTTGGCGCTACTGGGAGATCGCGTGTGTGAATCTTTATGATATAATGCAATTTAATTGGTTTCATTTTGCATTTAAGTCATCGTCCCTGTTTTACACCAAGCAGCGGATGCGTATCTCGTTTTGTAAATATTCTTTATGTGAAATAATAAACATCGCTTATTTGTAGCGTCTAATTAATTGTTTTCTCAATTAAAATAATTTGTTTATCAGATTTAACGCATGTTTAAGTTTGTAGAAATACTTTGAGGTTGCAGGTGGGGGCGGAACCCGGAAGTTCAGAGGCTCGGCCGCCCTCTGTTGGAACGTTTTGATTGGTCAATTAAGTTTTGTTGGCCGTTTGTGATTGGATGACGCCGCATTGCGTAGTTCCAGAACTTGTCAATGAGTTCAAGCTTAACTAGTGTAACGTGATTCGTAAACTAACATCGAATTTCACATATTAAATGTTTAACTGTTTACAGATGTTTATAGATTTAAAAATGTCCTCTAATGTCATGTGACAAAATGTGAAATGTTAAGAAAGTCTGAAATCATCAGTCACTCATATTTTCGTTGTATTTATTTTAATATGGTGACTATATACATTGGATAGCTATACATCATACCTTTAGTGTACAATGGCTAAAAAAAGTCCTAAGCATTTACAACAACATCAGGGCGAGTAAATGATTTAGTTTTGGGTGAACTGTCCCTTTAAAGGTGCATTATAAGTTAAAGTAATAAACCTCATGTGTTTTAGGTGTGGCCACTGCAAACGTCTCGCACCCGAGTACGAGGCGGCCGCCACTCGACTGAAAGGCATTGTGTCCCTCGCTAAGGTAATGTTACTCGACCCCACCCATTAACTGTAATACATTTCACCCCTGTTACACTGACAAAAATTCCACCCGTTTTTGTGATTGTTCGTCTCTGATTTGGTCCAGGTGGACTGTACCGCCAACACCAAAGTGTGCGGCAAATACGGCGTGAGCGGATACCCAACCCTAAAGATTTTCAGAGGCGGAGAGGAGTCTGGTCCCTACGATGGCCCCCGGACAGCTGGTACGTTCCTTCAAGACCACGTTTTTTTTCTACCACACCTGAAATGATGCAAGATTTCAAGGTTAAGCGTATTTGTCTTCATTATTTCTTCAGATGGAATCGTTAGCCATTTGAAGAAGCAGGCGGGCCCAGCCTCTGTGGAGATCAAAAGTGAGGCCGAGTTTGAGAAGTTCATCGGGGACCGTGACGCCAGTGTTGTGGGTGAGAGATTGTATATCACGTGGAGATCTCAGATTATGCCTGAACATAATTTATGACTTAGATTTTTGCACTTAGTTATTGCTAGTTATTAAAACTTCTGGCCGTTGCATTGCAAAGGTTAATCTGACGGCTAACAATGTCTCCAGGTTTTTTTGCTGATGGAGGAAGCACAGCCCAGGCAGAGTTCCTGAAGGCTGCGAGTACTCTCAGAGAGTCCTACCGATTTGCCCACACTAATGTGGAGGACTTGCTGAAGAAACACGACGTTGACGGGAAGTATGTGATGTTGTGCTTTTGGTTTCACTTTCGCTTTTAGACCTTGAGAGCTATTTGCCAGTCGTAGAGGGCTTCCTGTTTCCTGCTCACAGTTTTAAAACAATTCCTTATGTGTGTATTACAGGGGAATTATTTTGTTCCGACCACCCCATCTCAGCAACAAGTTTGAAGACGGCAGCGTGAAGTTCACCGAGGATAAATTCACCAGCGCTAAGATCAAGAAGTTCATTCAAGATAACATGTAGGTTTTTGCTTCGTAATTGAAACGTTAACATGAGAAAAGAGGTCATACAGTTGTTAAGATGGCTAATAATGAGAAATCCCAATATTTGTTAAGTTGTTTTATGCAAAAACCCTTTTTTTAACCACATGGCAGTTTTGGCATCTGTCCCCACATGACTGATGACAACAAAGACCAGCTGAAAGGCAAAGATTTGCTGGTGGCTTATTATGATGTGGATTATGAGAAGAACCCTAAAGGTTCCAACTACTGGAGAAACAGGTAGAACTTCATTTTTATCTTTCTCATCAACTTCCTTAAGTAAGACGCACATCACTAAAGTAGATGTACATTGTAGTGAGTGTTGTGTAAATAAAACTATAAGTATAAAGATGAAAGCACGGACCAGCTAATTATTATAGACGTTCATTGTTTTCGTTTTGTAAAAGGATGTAAAATTAACATAAATAAGCAGTACTGTTGTGACACTGATCCCAGATCAGGGTCTGACCAGCCTTGCGTTTCTGTCCAGGGTTATGAAGGTGGCCAAGAGCTTCCTGGATCAGGGGAAGCAGCTTAGCTTTGCTGTAGCCAGTAAAAACATCTTCAGCCATGACGTGTCTGAGTTGGGTCTGGACGGCAGCAGCGGAGATCTGCCCGTCGTCGGCATCCGAACTGCCAAAGGTGACAAATACGTCATGATGGAGGAGTTCTCGTAAGTTTTGAAATTCATTTTTTTGTGGGAGTTTTAACTCATGCTAGCAATAGCTTGTAATATTAATGGCTAGTTGTTACAGTCTTTTAGTCCTACAGTTGGTTATCAAAGTCAACGTGTATTTCGCTTGACATTTTACTGTAATATTTCTATTTATCCATGAGAGATTTTTTTCAAGATTAGGAACATGCATTAGAAAAGTGAATTGGATAAATTATGTTGGCTTTCATCTGCTTGTTTTTTTTTTGTGAACTGTTTAAAATTTTTAATGTATTTTTTTATGCATATCTGTATGAATGTGTTAAACACCTGGTTATGCTGCTTAAAAATGAATTAGTTCAGTGATTATAAGTTAAATTCGAACCATCTTTGTGTTTTGGCAGTCGTGATGGAAAGGCCTTGGAGAAATTCCTGCAGGATTATTTTGATGGAAAGCTGAAGCGTTACCTCAAATCCGAGCCCGTTCCTGAGAACAACGATGGTCCGGTGAAGGTGCGTCTGAAGATCTTCTTGTCGATCTTTGTAACAGTCTGAGGAAACTGCATCTCAATCAATCATTTTGTTTTAGGTGGTTGTGGCTGAGAACTTCGACTCGATTGTAAATGATGACAGCAAAGACGTTCTCATCGAGTTTTATGCTCCCTGGTGTGGACACTGCAAGAGCCTGGAGCCTAAATACAAAGAACTTGGAGAGAAGGTGAGTGTTTAGAGACGATATTGGGATAGTATTTACAATAAGTATTGTGCTTAAAGAAACATTCTTGCTTCGCAGTTTAATAAATCCTGTCCTTAATTTACAGCTTTCCAACGATCCAAACATTGTAATCGCAAAGATGGACGCCACAGCCAACGACGTTCCTTCTCCATATGAAGTTCGAGGGTGTGTAGCGTGTTTTATCTGTAACTTTGTTGTTTTTTGTAGATGTTTTGAATTACTCACAGTCTGAATCTTTACTTTCAGATTCCCGACAATCTTTTTCTCACCCGCCGGTCAGAAGCAGAATCCAAAGAAATACGAGGTTTGTCGTTTTGGCTCCCTGAGTTTAAACGTTTTATCAGTTTAAACGTTTTATCTAAACGTTTTATCTTATTTTTCTCCAGGGCGGTCGCGAGGTCAGCGACTTCATTTCCTACCTGAAGAGAGAGGCCACTCACTCGGTGGTGGTTCAGGAAGATGAGAAGAAAGCAAAGAAGAAGAAGAAGTCCGAGTTATAAACAGTCACAGCCCAACAACTCGGAGGAGGGAATTTTGTAGGAGATGTTAATTATTCCAATCTTTAGCGAACGGAGTGTTCTGACCCATCGTCACAATGTCAGCCCTCTCTTGGGCCTGCTGCTCTGGGAACACTGTCAAAGGTTGTGGTGGCCAGACTTTGTGTGATTTTTCGATTGGTGGAAGAGGTACAGATGTCAAATTGTGATTATTTTTCCCTCTACTGTACCTTGGAGAGAAGCACTTTTGAGACCAATTCCACATCTGTTTTTTTTTTTCATGAAATAGGGAGGGGATGGTTTTTATACGTTTACTTTTTTTTTTGTACATTTGGAAGGATTGTGAAATAAAAGGCCCACTAAACCTATACTGTGCTTGTTTATTTCAAACCTTGTTTTGTTGTTTTATGTTAGAATCACATTAGGTGTTTGCAGTTACTTAACCAGTGTTAAACACAGATAAACAAAAAAGACACAGATACAGCAACAGTGTGACCTAAATGTGATTAAACATTTCTATCAGTGCAATGTTTTTACTCTTAAATTAACAGCCAAGATGGATCATTAAGCTCTTGCGTGGTTGTTATAGCACCGGTATGAAGGTGAATTTGAGTTCTCTTGCACAGCATTGATAACTGCTATTGTGTTACAACACTGGAGAGACAGTAATAGAGCGGGAGTTCATGTTCAATGGTTTAGAATTTTTGGAGCAAGTGTTGGTCCAAAAATGACCCAAATGCAATAAAGAAAATAGACTGGTAAAAAAAAATCTATTAATGATTTATTAGATCACTTGCTTTTACACAAAAGAGATTTACGAATCCTTCAAGCTATCAGCATCAGTATGTTCTCAGGCACTTAAACCCACAACCTTTGCGTTGCTAACGCAATGCTGTACCCATTGAGCTATAGCAACACTTACATCTAAGGGGCTCAGAAATGTATTCAGTCACCATAACTAAGCTTACTGGTGCCTCTGCATGTTAGCCAGCAAACAGATCTAAAGATAGGGACGAGGGTATTTAATCATACATTAGTTTGACACACTATTGAATCAAGATTACTTTTTTGATTGATTAAAAATAAACAAAAATGTGTTCTTAAGTACATAACAGATCAGTGCAGAAAACGTATTTATCATTTGAGCTGTTGCGTTTGATTTCCTGGTAAATGTCAGTTTGGCTTCATTTGACCAACGTACGTAAAGTAACTTGCAATTTTATGTTTTAAACAGAGATGGTGATACAGTTATGTATTGCACCTTTAATCGAAACACTATTTTTCCAGAAATGCCCAACAGCACCCAGCTTATCTAAAAAACATCTTACACCTCTATAATAATTTTGTTAGTTTTACAGGCCAACGTGTGTACGTCAAATATTAAAGTGATGATTTCAACAGTAGTTTTAGACCAACCAAGGACAGATCAGATCTGATTAAAAGCACAATTTCCTTTCACAGGCAAACAAACAAGAAACACACATTTCACATAACTGTTATATTTCTATACAAAGATAGAAATACAAAAACTATTTAACAGATGAATATTTCAGTAGTGTCAAAAATCAAAGCAGCATGCAGAGACTTAAGAACAACAAGATCTTTATTAAAATAATCTGTTTTAAAACATTTACATGTATTTCACATTATGACAAGACAGCTGCATAAAAACCACAACACACGTTTAAACCAGTTACAACTCCCGTGTATGACCTAAAATGGATCGAACTGATGACACACACAACATCTGTGTAATATACACAAAGTACAAAATATACAATATTATGTAGTGCATTATTATACAAGCAGAGAAGCTAATATAGACAACACTTAAAACAGACGAACGCTTTATAAAAGAGGTTTTTCTAAAAGTAACAGAGCACAGGATAAGACAACACAAAGTAATAGATGACTAGCCTAGAAGTTTCTTTCGGCTGTATGTCCTACTTGGTGTTCGTCGTCTTGGCTGGTGAAAAGGTGAGACGTCCAACTCAGACTTTGATCCTGTTGGAAGAAACAATCATAATCATTACATATGAATTAGAAGGTAAAATAACCCAAGACAAAAAACTATGTCCATAGTTTCCACCTGTACCTCTTCATAACATCTTACCATCATATTGCATTGCTTCATTGATTCCAGTTGATTTTTTGTACAACAGAGGCGACTGTGTCAGGGCGAAGATTCCACTGGCAGACACTGGCTTATTTACTTTGGGGCCTGGAGGTGTATCTGAAAGAACTTTAAAGCCACGATGTTCAAACACATTGTGCAAAACAAGATAAAACTAAGGTCATATAACAAAAGTAAAAACTTGCTGGAATAAAATCTAAGCTGTACCTTTTCTGCTTTTCCACACGATTTGTTCAGACTTTGCAGGTTCTCTAACGTCAGACTCAATCCAGTCCATGCCTTCCGGTGAGCACTGATGGTCCATTACCTGGCTTGGTCGCAGACCCAATTTTCTTGGACCAACTGGGGTGTTGTTCAGGGTCTCCTTAAGTTCTTCCATTCCTTCAATGCAGAAAACACCTTCAAGCTCTGGGTCCTCCAAAATTCCATTTTTTTCCAGAAGTGGAATTCCTTTGATGACCTTTTCCTTGTTCCTACGAGGCTCAATCCGAGCCCTTTTCTTACGAGGCCAACTATTGAGGTTTTCTGGGGTTGATCTTCCTCTACTTTGAGGAGAAGGAGTCAGAGGGGTGAGTTCACCAGAAGCCAGTGGGGATTGGTGATTTGTTGAATACCGTGTGGGAGTTATTGACTGGCATATGTATGTCTGTACGCTGTTACCAGGTGTACCTTTGGCAGGAGTTCCATGACTGCAGACTGAAGGAGATATGCAGACAAACTCTCGATGTCTAGAACACTGTGCAAGAGGGCTTTCATTCTGTGGTGCCTTCACACTTGAAATGCTACGGTGCATGAGATGCGAGGCCTTGCCCTTGGTTGCACTATTGGGTGCATCTCCTGCATTGAAAGAGTCTACCCGTCTTAACTTCATTTTAGGCAGGCCAGAGGACTGCATCTCCATTTCCACTTCATAAGTAAGAGGTTGAGAATCGGTGGACCCCTTTCCACCTTTAGGAGTTTTTCTTGCTCTTGGGGTGGAGAACTTGGGCATTCCAGAGGGGTTTCCAAGACGAGCTTCTGCCTCTCTTTGTCGGCGATCTGGAGTCTGACGGAAACCGTAGCTTCGACTTGGCGTTGTTTGAGGTGGGGTGCTTTGTTTGCTCTTGAATTCAAAAACTTCAGAGGACTTCCTTGAGAAAGCAATGTTCATTTTAATGCCGCCTATGAGCTGTGTCTTCACCACCGAGGCCTCTGCAATATCAATACTTTCATCCTCTGTGGTGGTGCTGAATTCAGAGCAATCAAACTGCTGCGAGTCAGATGATAATGATGCCTCCTCCCCTTTGCCCTGGATGGTCTCCCCTTCATTACTAATCACTCTTGTCTGAGACTCCCGAATTTGTGTATCATCCTTCACATTGCGAGGTGAAGGGCTTGACTTGTCAGGAGGCGAAGGGGACTGTTTCACAGGGGTCCTACCAGAGCGAGTGCACATCCTATGGATTGGGCTTTTGGTGGGTGTTTGTATATTTGGTTTCAATGGTGAGGGTCGGGAAGAAAATGGCCCAGAATTGGAATGCTGTGATTCAACAGAAACAAAGTCACCAGACCCCTCCTTAACCTTACAAGGTAAGCTCAGCGCTCTCCTCATCTTTCCTGACATCACAGTGGAATTAGAGTTTGCTGGTTCAAGATTTTCCTGAACTTCATTTCCAGGAGATGCTCTGCTTTTCCTCTGGGGCATCTTGTCAGGTGTTTTAAAAGAATCTGTCCTTTCACCTGGGCTGCAATTCTTGCCTGGTGTTATCAACCTTGGAGAATATCTTTTGGTAAACACAGGAGACTCTGGAACATTAACTGAGATTTCTGGAAGACGTTTTCGTGGAGATGGAGACCACGTGACACTCTTCTTTGGCGTTCTTGCGCTTGGGCTCCTCAACCAAACACCATTTGTAGAAACACAATCCAAGAGACTTTTCATTGGGGTCTTGAGTATTCCTTTTAGTGGGCTTTTCTTGGGTGTCTCTACCATCAAGTTCTTCGCAGATGGTGACCGAAAGGGACTTCCTCGTAGGGTCATCTCATGCTCTGCCAACCGGCCCGGAGTTCTTGGGGACCGAGGGGTTCTGCACCCAACTGTAGATCCAAACGGATCAGAAAGGACCTTTTGTGGAGTTTTATTGTTGCTCTAAAAAAAACAAATGGATGAAAAGCAAAGGACAATTAGTCAGTATTTAACTTCACAAATGCAATCCATATCACTGTAACCAGCAGTACACAATGCAGCTATTACCTCAACCACTGCAGATGTAAGAAACATCTCTTTGTTGCGCTGATCTCCTGTAAAGGATGCTGCAGGTCTTCGTAGTCTACCAGGGGACTGGGCGGCGCCAAAAAGAAGCCTAACTGGTGACCTAACGGAACTAATGTTGATTCCACCTACAGAAATGCAGACAAATGCAGTACTTTGAACATCTTTGTCCTTATATTTATGGCGTCATAAACATACTGAAACATTTCCATTACTTAGAGCTCACCTTTGACCTCGGATTGGCACAGCTGAGAGGAGGACAGGGCACGGTCCAGGTTTCGAGACCGTGGCTGTGAGCTTGAATAAAACACGCTGGAATGTCTCCTGGTAAGACTTTTTATTCTTGGACTTCTCCTCAGGTCTAAGAAAGAATGATTTGTTATGGCAGCTTGAGCAATGAATGAATAGGTTATTTTATTGGACGTTGTGGGACTTACCAGCAGCTGGTTTAATTGGAGACTCCTCAATAATGCAAACATCAGTTTCTCCTGATCTCCTGTGATGTGAGATAGATAGAAAAAGAAAAGAGTTTTTCCAATAGAAAAACAAGAGTGTGTTTCAAACTGTATGGTCATTGCACAAATGATGAGCGTTTCAAATGTTTTATAGTTATCTCTATGTTGTCTTCCTTAAAGTGTTAGCAAGTGCCAAAACCAGTTACAACTATCTAAAAAATAGGTTCCTGTAGATCAATTGATAGAGAATTGTTGTGGGTTTGATTTCCAGAGAATGCATGTACGGATATAAAATAAAGACTGAATGCAATGTAAAAATAATTGTAGGCTATCGGTCTCACCTGCCAGTTCTCTGTCTATGAAGCAAGCGATTGGACACCTGCTTATGTAGAGGCGTCTCAGACACTTTCTTTGTCAGCAGAGCGTGTCGTTCTGAAATTTGAAGACGTTAGCGGTTTAAGTTCACACACTACAATGCTGTTTCGTGAAACAACCTCTTCTTCCTTAAGACATTTACCATCATCATCCTCATGTGAACGCTTGCGTTTCCTGAGTCCCTCTACTGCCGACACAGACTGGCTTCTGGGCATTTTGGACTTCTTTGAAGGAGATACGGTCACTTGGGTGAAGAGATTCCTCCTAACCTTTGTTACCTCTGTTAACAAATATGAATGACCGATTACAGATCACTCTCTAAACTTAAACTTAACCAGATGACATGATAAAGAGTAACACGAGACCAGCAGTTACCTTGAACCGCTTGTTTTTGAGGTGGTGGCTCCTTGGCAGAAGGTTTTTCTACAGGAACGCTCAACTTTGGCTTTGTCTGTAGATCCCAAGAAAGAAACGTTAACATTTGGAACGTTTTAGTTCCTTTGAACAATAAAGTTTGAAACAAAATAGTGTTTTTTTTATTTACATCAAGATATATCTTTAAACTTACACAAATGCATTCAGGACAGTTTTACCATGTTTTTCAGTTTTGAGCTTTGCCTTTGTTGGTTTATTTTACAAACAAACCTGCAGACTTTTTTTTTTAAACAAGTCTATTATTATTATTATTATGTAGCAATTAAATGTACATGCATCAACATCGGCCTAAAATGCTGAAATTGTTTAAATAAGCATTAGCAAGTCACGCCCCAAGACTTCTGAAGCGTTTCATATCCACTATGCATACGTTTCCAACTTAGGAAATTGCTACTACAAGATAAACACAGCAAGGAAATAACAGTGCAAGAGAGAAAAAAAAAGGAAGCTCACCAGACGTGTGGACTTTCTCGGCATTTCTATCTGTCGAAGTGCCTGAGGGGCTTCCGTCATGCTCTTGTGTCGTGTAAGCATGTATTGCCTACAAAATCAAGAGGGGTATTTATCTCCACCACCATAGCAAAGCACC
>JAZGTK010014943.1:0-13474 GCA_036877625.1 Ambastaia sidthimunki
TATGCATGATGAAGCTTCTTCAGCCATGACCATATTTATCATAATACAGCAGATCTGCTTTTTATTGCTGACGATGGCATGAAGTATTTGTCCGTTCACTTGCTTGTGAGTTTGACCTTTACAGTGTGACATTGTGCTGATGTCTTTAATAATTTAAAGAAGGTACTAATGCAGCAACTATGTGCAGAGAGCAACAGTAGATTTTTTTAAAGTAAAATGTTAATTTACTCCTATGTGTGTGTGTGACTTAAAGCAAAGTGTGTGTGACTTGTTCCTAAAAATTCCATTTTCCCACAATTCCACATCCTGTTTCCTTCTGTGCATTATAAGATGTTTCACATCCCAAAATGTATTTGCTGCTTAATGCAAAAGCATGTTTTCGTTATATGAAGTCAAGCTGACTTCTATCTTCTGTTCAGGAAGGTCTTTTGGTTTGGTCATGGAAGAGCAGGCTGGCAGTACCGGCAGCAGCCCTCAACACGGCCGCGGGTCGGCCAGACAGGATGTTCTTCGCTCCGGTTGGCTCCGGAAGCAAGGAGGCTTTGTGAAGACCTGGCACACGCGCTGGTTCGTCCTCCGAGGAGACCAACTGTACTATTACAAGGATGAAGATGAGACCAAGCCACTGGTGAGTTTCTCCATAAAGTTTTAAAGGAATACATGTACACGTTTGTCAAATAATTTGTAACAAAAATATTTGGAGTGCTTCCAAACCATGTATTTTATCAGTATGTGTGTTCCCATGGAATCGAACCCAAGACCGTGGCTAGGCTAGTAACGCTACGCTCTACCAGTTGAACTACAGGAACATACTGTAGTAAATAATCTAGAACTTATTCTGGCATGATTTATGTACCACAATTATCTTTTAAAATCTGCTATTACTGTTTTAAAATCTGTAATAATTCTGCTCAAATAAACTGTTACAGAAAAGATAAGATAAAAAGATAATTTAGCAAAATAACTTGAGGGTGTGAATATGATGATATCATTTTCCTTTTTGAGTTGTTTTTTTAAAAGCGTTTGATCTTTTGCGACTGTACACGCAAACACGCGCACAGATGTTCACGCTGTTTACACGCTACACATTGTGTGCGTTTTAAGCCACTGCTAAGCCTTCAACAAGACATCAGAGGCCACACACATTTACAACTCACTCTAAGTTCACGTCTCCTGCCAAGACCCAAACAAGAGAGGTGAGGAGAGAATGACCTGCTTTTCACCTCTCTACAGTCTCTACTGACTGATGACCTGTCATGGTTCTTCATCCAGCTATTGAGGTTTTTCTCCTCAGGGTAGTGCAGCTGGTCTCAAGAAGGTGGACAAAAGTGTTTACGGTGGAAGAATTTGAGAAGCCGCAGTCCTTACAACCGTTCCATCTCGTGCTTCCACAAAAGGGATGAATCCGAGTTAAAGTTTCAGCCTAAAGGAACATTAAAGGTTTAGACCTTCATGTCCATGTTCTAATGTTCATCTCCCCTCTATCTTTGATGTTCCATGTTCAACTTTAATTTTCATGTTTTATGTACTGCAAGAGCTGTTCAATATCACATATCATAGATAGGCTGTAACTCAGTTTGGTGTTTCATTGACAAAGATATCAAAGGACACTGAATATGCCTTTTAAAGCAAAGACGAGACTTTGATGGTTTTCAAAAGCCAGGGTGACATATTTGTAGGTTGTTAAAATACTTAGAGAGATATAAGAGAGGTCTTATAAAAAAAAGAAAAGGCTTAATGCCTGTGGGCTAAATTATTATTCTTAAAACCATCTTTTTGTATCAATTTGTGCAACTTTTTGGTTTATATATTCAGCCTTTCAAAGTCCGGTAACACGGTTTGTGGGTTAAAAGTACAAAAGATTTCTCCTGAACAAGCTGAATTAGTGATTGATTCTCTTTCAAGAGTTTTGTTTGGAGTAATCTCTTGCTCTGAACTGGCACTTTTAGAGCGCAGTGTTTGTGATTGTTTACATCTTTTCACCTGCACATATGAGCTAAAAACCAGTCGAATGGGGTCAGGCATGTTTTGCCATGAAAAAGCATGTGCAAAGCGAATCAAACCACAATCTCAAACAAACCCAAGTGCCCAAAGAGAGGCTGCAATGCATGCAAAACAAATTCATAACACCATCATGACCCAGTAACATCAGAACCGATGCAAAACTCATGCGTTTTAATTTACTTTTTCCAGAGACTCTGCAGGACTAAATGGAAAGGCAAACATGAGTCAGAGTGTTATGACAGGACTTTTGTTGACACAATAACCAGACGTTTAAACATAAAAGTGCAGTTTTTGTTTTTTTCTGTGCATATTGTTTAATCATTGGCCTAAACTATTCCATATGAGCAGCACTAGTCAAAACAGTTCTGTGTGTGTGTGTGTGTGTGTGCTGTTCTCAGAGGTCTCTATGGCAACGGCTTGTCGTGCCGCACACAGAAAGCTACAGGAAAAACTGCATGAAATAAGAAGATTCGAATCATGTTTTGACTGACAGAGTTAAAACTGATTATCTGCTATGTTCTCGGCACCCAGCTAATGAGAAACAGACAATTGTTCACTGTTTAGAAAGCAGGGCTTCTCAGATTTCCGTAACTAGGCAGCCATCGCTTGGCATTTCCAGTCAGACATACAGTAGTACAGCAACTTCCAAACAGGATGGATCGATTAGCTTTAATGGGATTGCTCTCATTTTTAGATTCGTCCCTTTTGTAGTGGAAAGCATGAGGCGATATTACAGCGATACGCTCTGTTTTTTTAGCTTTTGTATAAAAGTCTCATCCCTGCATAATTTACACTGGTGTAAAAATATTGTATGATGTTTAAATTTAGCACAGTTGAAACCTGACATGCTTAGCTGCATGAGCAGACTGGTTTTGCTTGGCTTATTTCTAACCTATTTCAAACAAGTGTAATTATATAGACTATATATATATTATATAAAATATTAATATGTCTAAATATGTATGAATGAATGACACATGGATTGCTAAGCAAAAATAAGAACTAATGAATATTATAATGCAATTTAACTGTATCTACATAAAAAAAAAAAAAATAGAAGACAATGTATATTGTGTCACAGCGTGTATATATATATAATGTTTTTTAAAAATGTGTTAATACAATGAACTGAAATAGTTACATTTATTAATTTGGCAGATGTTTTAAGCGTCTTGTGTATTCAAGGCATACATTTTACCAGTACTTGTGTTCCCTGGGAATCAAACCCACAACCTGTGCGTTGCTAACGCAATACTCTACCAGTTGAGCTACAGGAACACCTGTTCAGTCAGCCAGATTCTTTCTGAGACTATAATTAAAGTGTGATATCTGGTCTTTTGGTGGCTTTCACAGAAAGTGTCTCCACTTGAGTGTTGCTTATTGACAGAGCCAGACACCGAGAGGGAAGCGTTCCTGTCTGACAGTGTTCAAAGCCTCTGAATCATTTGACAGATTTGCTAAAGTTAGGACGGCTTTTGATCTTTGATAAATGCTGTCATTTTCCTCAAGTCTGTGCAAGGTGTTTACCTGAGAAAAGTTTGTAAAAGACCAACAGGTTTGCCTCATATCACCTCAACCAACTTCTTCAACAAATATACAAGCTAAGGGCGAGACTTTCCAAGATAGCTAGAAAAAAATGACACCAAGGGGTTGAAAATTCCTTAGATCAATCTGCTTTCCCATGATGCACCTCTTTCTGACACACAGACACAAAAGAATATGTACCAAACATGCCTTTCGGCATATGTCAGCACATTTTACGCATCTACCCTCAAAACATGACACTGAACAACTGCAAAAACATCATTTAACAGCGTTTTAAATATTCATATTGTACTTGTCAAGGTTTAGCACTGTCCTTCTGTCTTTCCAAACAGATCCCTGCGTGTAGAAATGCGTGCTTGTGTGTGTGTGTGTTCAGGTTTGGCTATACTTGTAAAGTCAAGTAGATTTACATTTACTGGTAGATTTAGGTTTAAATTTACTGTCCATAGTTTTGTGGAATTTAGAGACTTGAAAATAATATTAAGAAGTCAAATATATTAAAATATAAAAAAGTCAATATTTCTGAAAAGTCAGTTTAGGAATCCAGTAAGGGAGCGAGACCAGAAGTAGAAAGAAAGAACAAGCGCTTACCCACAATGCATCTGTTGTTCTGCTTGCTGCTGTTTTATGAATGAGATCCCTTATAGACTCTAAAACATGGAATATTATGGATGCTGCCAGGGAATTTACTTCCCAGTGATGGAAATGAAACAAGACATAGTGTTAATGTGTTCTTTAATCTTCTGAATAAGTTTATTTATTAAAACAGTACCACCGTGAAATATCTTTGGTTAACAAACTCGCTCCACATGACCATGTATTAAACATCAAATGTGTTATGACGCATTAAGCAGCAATTTGTGTTCATTGGGGACGGACAAATTGTTCCTGGAAGGTTCTTGTTGCAGGACATTGGTCTGGAAACAGGCTGTTTTTGTTTCTGTACCTTTAAGACGTCATAATCCCTTATACATAATTGTTTTGTAGCATACAGTCTTCCTCATAAATGGAGTGAGTTTCGAGTTTTATTGACCCTATTTAATATGTTGTATAATCACACCAAACTGCTTTTGGTCCCAAGTGTCTCTGAAGTTGACCAGCAAACCAAATGCAGGGACATTAATTCCAGCCTTTCACGCATAACATGTTCCGTTTTGCTTTGATGATACAAACAAACAGGTGAGTTTGTTTTTACAGATGGAAATCTTGTAAGTAGGGCAGATGGAAACATCCGTTTGTACTATTTGTACAGATCCCATAATGTTCCTGAACTGTCACACAACAAAAACAGATTCACCGGTACCCGACTGATTGCAACATCTTTAGAAAAACAGCATAAAAAGTCATAATTACATAAAAAAGTCACATCACACATTCAGGGCCAAGAAAACTGTCAGAATAAATCTTAAAATTCATGAATTTGAGGTTGAGAAGTGAAGTGTAATTAAGACTTCCCAGAATGCAACACAGGAGGTGATGAAGCACTGTCATTAAAGTGGCTATTAATTAGCATCTTCATTCAAAGCGATGGCTCCATTAGTTCTCTGCCTCATTAGCATAATTGCTGTCTTTCATTTGGGTGCATGAGTCGTCTGTCCGCTAATGTTGCACAAAGAGACATGGCCTGTGATTCCACACACACACACACACACACACACACTTAAACACAAAGTGATAGTATCATATTCTTGTAGTATGAAGCTTCTCGGCCACACGTTGAATTTATTTAACTTGGAATAAGGAGGGTCTTTGTGAGCTTGCATCAACAGTGTGACGTCAGACATGCAGTTTGAGGTTGCGTGCGTTTGTCGCATGGGGAATGCGCAAAGCGGCTGCTGGAGGGGTCAGGGGTCAATCTCTGCAGCATGGAGAGGGGCTTCAGTGGGCAGAGAGCAGACGTAGGACATTCTTTCGCCTTACACACGCGTACACGTCGCAAAACAGGGTTTTGTTTAGCTGTTGAAAGCTTTGGTTTGCATAATTGTTGTAATTCAGCATAATTTAGAATGATTGGACACTCTGTTGACAAGTTTTAGAGTCAATGAAACCTTTTGTGTAGTTTATTGATTCTTCTGTGGGATAATTAAAGCAAAGCTTATGTTTATTAACACATTGTTTATTTTATGTTTTAGGAAATCAGCTTTGGATTATTTGATTTCAGAAAAAGGACATTACAGCTAACAAATTTGGGTTGTAATGTTTCTCTAATGTTTTTGTAAGTAACATTATTTTTAATGTTTTAGGAGCAAACAAAACTTCAGTTTTTTAGACATAGTAACATTAGTGCTTAGTTATATATAAAAACGTTATTTACACGTTTTAAATTCCAGTAATATTTTTAGAATAACGTCTTTGATATATCTCATATATATTGTTAAAAAAAGGTCTACTAACATTTCTGCAAAAACGTATATGATAACTGTGAAAGAACTTTTAGAAAACGTTAGCCAACATTCTGAGTATGTGATACATTCTAATGACTATTTACTTTAATAGCTACTTATTCTCATAGCTGTTTATGTAAGATTTCTTCAACAATGTAAGTAGTTAAACAACATCCTCCATCTTCAAACTCAGTCCTCACTTGACTTTAACACTCACACACGTCCAATCAAATCGCTGATTATATGCGAAGCACCGTGTGTCTTCGTATTGGCTGATTTGTCCTAAATGACCTGCGACACGTGTACTTCCTGTTCTGCTGTACTCTGAGTCAGACATCAGAGGTCGTCTGGGGACCGGAGAGCCTTTCACTGCCTGGCAAATGAAGTCTGGGGTTTGGTTACAAAGCAGGATGAAAAACAATGAGGAGAATAATCTGGCCACATGGGATGTTTATAGAGAACAGTCTGTGTCAGCTAAAACTAAATCACAGGTGAAAAAAAAGGATGTAAAGAAATGTTAATTTATACAGAACACAAGACACTAAATATGTATAATCAGAGACAAATGTGTCATTTTAGCTTTCTCAGAATAATACTGGTGATCTACATAGTTGTTTTTAAGGTGGTTTTTGGGTTATAATACTTTTCCTACAGCATTCATTCATTCATTTCCCTAAAATGGCTTAGCGTGATAAGCGATATTAGTTAGTTTTAAAATCTGATACAATCGGATCAAAAAAAGTTGTTATTATTATTATTATTAATAATCTTTCAAATTAACCTTTAAATATAGTTTTATTCAGAAACTTTTACACTTTGATCTTGTCCTTGAATATAGATGGTTTGGGACCAAAGCTATGAGACATCCAGACTGTTTAAAGGTTTATGCAAGAATACTCTCTCTCTCTCTGTCTCTCTCTCTCTCTCTCTTTTATCTCTCCTGTAATGTGCTTCATCAGTCTGTGGATTTGCATTACATTGCACTACACAGCATTACTTTCTTGTCCTTCAGTTATAACGAACAGCTCTGTGTATAGTCCAATCTCTCTCTCTCTCCTTCTCTCTCTCTCTCTCTCTGTATATGATAGGAAGAAATGGAGTTAATTAATATTCCAGGCAGACTGAGGTTGTATCATTAGGCCACGGCCATAACTTTTATGTCTTATTTCTGTAATCTCCTTCATCTTCTCTGATCTTTCTCATTAAATTTTTGTTCTTCATCCATCCTTCAAAAAGCAAAAAGTGCGACATTATAACTTTAACACACCATGAATTATAATTGTAAAAAACAAGAATGTCTTTGAATGTCTTGTCTGCTAACACTGTGAATTGTAAACACAGTGTATTAAAAATAACATGTCAGTCTGCATAAATTGCACAGACACATAAATTAGATTTAAATAAATATTTGCTTGTGTTCTATGAAACATTAAATTACATTCAGTGTTTTAATAGTGATTTAGGTGATGCATAAGTCAATGTGGACTCAAATGTAAAATCCAGGCTAAAGTTTCAATCTAATTATGAGATAAGAAGCATGAAAGTTTGATTTCAGTCATTAATTTAATATAATTTCAATCAAGCTTTAATCAAGGGTATATTTTCACATGTACCATGTAGGATAATTTTATGCAGAAAACGGTAAATCACAAAAAATTGGGTTTTTACAGGTAGGGCAACAAATAATTTAGAGAACGCATCAGGGGCAAATGCGTCTTCAAACACTTGCGTGGCAAGTGTGAAAAGCATGTTTTCTTTAAACACAAAGAGAGTTTACTTTTCCCCTTCTGTAAGCTTATCTCAGATCCTAGTGGATATTTATATCCTGTTCTGAGAGCAAATAATAGTGAAATGCCAATGTCAAAATCCATTAACATCCGGCACTCATGTCCCATACGATTATCTCCACTGCTTATGTTGTCCTAATCATTTGCATTTTACAGTATCTGTGATCTCAGTCTGCTAATTGGGATTAGAAAGCACTTAGTCACAGCTCTGATGTAATTAAAAACTGCTCTGCATTGCAATCTAATAATCTGACTCAGTTTGCCTTTGCACCTCAAATCATATCACACAAATGTCAACGGTGCAACATGGAAACACTCGAAAACACACAAACACAGGTGCGTAATTATAAACTGACCTACCACTTCCTGTACAAGGTCAGTGCTGTGCTGTTTAGTAATTAAATGCCAGTACTGTACAACAACCAGCAAAAGTCTATAACCTGAAGGAACATCACTTAGGCTATGCCATGGCAAAATAGCATCTTGTTCTTCTCATACTCATTTTTGCAGTATATACTATGTACAGCATGCAAATTCTGTACATAGAACACAGATCACTAAGGACACATACTAATAAATATTGCCTGAATGCACTATAATTAGCTTTATTATTTAGATCTGCCAAATGCAAATAATACTGTTTGAAATGTTTAGCATTAATGTGTCCACTGTTTCATTGGCTGAACATTATGCTGATGTCACTCTGAATTCAACTGTGTTTGTGTGGAGTTGAAATTGTTGTCCATTATTTCTTCAACTGACTGACTGTGTTTTTGGTTACTGCTATAGACTCTTGCTGCTTTTGTGGACAAAAGACGACAAGACAGTTTCACAACAAGTAGCCAGCAAGTTTCAGAACAAAGCTGTAGATTTATATATCATCTGCTTCAGGATAGAGATGCAAAACATGTCATGTACTTGTCAGAATGTCTCAAATATTGTTCTTAGACGTCCAGAAGTTTTAAAAGTAATGAAAAGTAGGCAACTTATTTAACCCTCTGAGAAATTCTTGTATATTGTCGGGCTTGCTGCAGTTTTTGCCTCAAATTTATGTTAAGATTGAATTTGTACCTCACTGAACAGAACAAACACAATAAACAGAGCTACAGTTCTTGTGGGATGTTGTGTGGCTCAGTTCCAGTGTGCTCTAACCCTCAAATCTTATCACAGCTCAGTTCTGTAGCAGAAGGAATTCAAAATGAGCCATTTGCCCTCTGATACAGTATGTGTTTAATTGTGATTGGTGCAGGGCTATGTGACCGTGTAACATTTTGCCACAATGCCATTATTGCTATGAAATTTTAACTGAAATATGAAAAATATGGGACAGATCAATCATTTCGAATTTTTAGCTTAAATGACCATCAGGTTTAAAAAAAAACCTAATTTCTAATAACTAAAAACTGATGTGTGTGTTTTTTTAAATTAGTTTTTTATTAGTTATTTTATTAGTAACCTGGTTTCTTTAAGGAAGTATTCAAACTAATCTAAAGTTTAGACTTCGTTTATTAACAAAAGTATTACACTTATATAATTTAATATAATTGAATATTATGTACATTAAATTATTTATAAACTTGAACTTTAATAAATGATCATATATATTCAGATTTGAATGGGCATATAGGCCCATTAAGTGTACTGTTAACTTTTTAACAGTAGAAGTAGAAGGTTCCAGATTTTCTTGTTTATGCTGTTTTTGGGTTTAATAACAGGCCGCAGTTTGTGCATTACAGAGCTTTTAGTGAATAGGCTGAAGGCTTTACTGCTGTATTAGATGATATAACCTCTCTGTAAACTCTCTGCTGGAGGACAATATATAATCTTGCCCTTGTAATCAAACCCAGAATTGCGTCTTTTACTTTTAGTCATGTTATATTTTTGCCCCAAACTCATGCCCAAAAGAATTAGACGACATTTGCTTTGTTCCTGTAGCTCAATTAGTAGTGCATTGCGTTAGCAGCTCAAAGGTTCTGGGTTCGAATCCCAGAGAGCATGTGTCCTGATAAACATGTACAGTGCCTGTTTAAATTAACTCGCTGTGTGTGTGAATACACTGCAAGTTCATTTAAATAAAAGCTCCTGCCAAATGCATAAATGAGTTCAGGAGCACGTCATGAGGAAAATATACTACATTACTGACACACACTTTAGTGCAACTTGTTTATCTTGGCACAGACACATACAGAACACACTCTTTTCCCAGATATTCAAGAGCATCTGTTTTGGGAAAATAATACATTGGCCGGAATGTTTGTAATGGAAAATTGAAGTTAATCACATTTTTTCTACAGTCTGGCTGTGGGTATTTCTAGGTTCTTCAGACACCAAACCAGATTCCACTTTCCAGACGTCTGCTAGCTGCTAGCATTTATAATATTAGTGCCAGTGATTAGGTTTAGTCATCTCCAGAGTGGCACAGAACAAATTTCTGCAAATAGAGAAACGCATTTGGCACGGAAGTAAATCGTGACCTCACGGAATAGGCGGATGGTTGATGTGTTATCAGGATTATATTTTGATTTAAACTCCTGGCAGTCTAGCTCATTTCCCACCTGTGCTGTGTTAAATGACTGTGAAATGCAGCGGTGGAAATGAGTTGCGGCGGTGACCCTGTGGAGGCCGTCATGTTCAGAAGTTTGGGAAGTGGCAGGTACCTGCAGTAAAAGTTTTACGATGGAAATGTTTCTTTAAATGGATTTCTTCACTTCCGTAAACAGTGCAGAAGCTTCGATAATTAGCTACTCAAGCAACTGACAAGAGACAGCAAAGAGCAGCTTGTGTTTTATGCTTTGCCAGAGGGCACGGTGGTGACAGTTCACCGATTTAGTGAAGCTTGAACCTACAGCCTCCTGGTTTATAATCTAGATGCTGGGGGTACATGTCACATAGGCAAATACTTTTTAGAAAGTTACAAATATTTTGTTGGCTTGTTTATGAGCTGCGTCTTCTAAAAAAAATACCAGCACTATTATAAATAGCAGATTTTACTTGAGTGTGTGTGTACTTGCTATCTCTCACTGCAGGCAAAAATTGTGTTTTCAACAACAGAAATAAATAACAGGAGCCTATAAGTGTGAATTAAAGCCTTGGGACAGACAGGAGCCGCTAAAGACCAAGTACCGATGGCCCCTGACTGAGAAAAGTCAAGGCTGGATGTTCAAACATACACTTAATGTGCCCATTAAATAGCAAATGGTTTTTCCTTAATTAATTCCATGGGACATGTTAAGACTTCCAGACTAAGTACTGGGCTGCCCTCTGGTTGTTTTATCTCCTTCTGTTCTCTTACTATGAATCACCTCTGTTTGATAAACAGAAGCAAAGAGACTCTCTGATCTGATCTGGAACCAGATTTTTGGAGATTCCCTCATACCCGCCAGCTCTGTGTTTATAAGGTTATGAAAAACTTTGTTTTGGCACCAAGGGGACTGAAATCTAATTAAAAATAAATACCAGTGACATAACAAATCATTTTTCCCCCTTTGTTCCGCTTCTCCATTTTTCTCTCAAGCAGGGAGGGAAATTCCTGAGATTATATTAAGTTAAACCTTTGCCCCAGTTGAACATAGCAGAGCAATCTGAGATGATGGATTTAATATCTCATTTCCTCTTCCCACAAATTCTATTTTTTTTTTTTTGTTTTGCTGCCCAGATCACCCAGAAGTCTTTGTGTAATGTCTGTTACGCATCTTTGTCATGTTGTGTCAAATCCAAATGTTACTGTCTTACTTTAAGCTGTATGAAGGCAGCAATAAAGCCAGTCCTCTAGAAGGCACTGTGGTTCACTGCGAGATTTATTTATGTTCCAAAGAGGGAGAAATTCAGGCGATGGGCCGGTTTGAAAATGTCCAACACAATATGTGGCCATAATGCTGCATGCACACCAGGTTAAGCACTTGAAGTTCTCAAGTAATTTGTTTATTACAAAACATTCTGAAGATAAAAAATATTAAATACAAACATTAACAGTTTAAATATGATGTCAGATTGTGTAAACTATGTTGTTTGTAATAGCTGTGGCTGGTTAGTGCAGCTATGTCATATTTTATTCTGTTTAACAACATTACTAGGTGTTTTTTGAGTGAAAAAGATGTTTATGCTACATAATAAAATAAAATGGAGATCATATCACACACCATAGAAAACCAAATGTAGATGCTGCATGTGTGAATGAAAGAATTTAACTTTCAAACTCTACTATGAAGTTCTGATATAAGGTTGGCATTCATGAGCAATCCCAGCATGCTCTGGGCCAATCTGTACTATATATACCATCAGCTGTTGTTGCTGTTCACCAAAGCAAATGCTAATTCTTTCGCTTCTCCTATAGGATATATATAATGAAGTGCTCTAAATAAACAAATAGTTACACTGAATTTTGGTCCTTGCCCTTTGATGATGGGTCTTCCCATTTTTCCGCATGGAATGCCTGTGGGGCACAAAAATGCCTTTAATTGAAAGGTTCATGTGTTTAACAACCCACCCTCGAGCCACGGGGTCTAAAACGGGAACCAAACAGGAACTGCTGCCCACATTAAAACAGCGACCTGCCTTATTGTGGGCTGAAATTGTTGCTATCATTGTGAGCACCATGAAGGTTCCTCACGAGGGCGGCAGGTAGAGTTTCTGCCCGAGTTTGATTCGTCAGAAATACGCTGTCAGCAAAAAGCAGCTCTCAGATCTCGTAAAGGTTTATTATGTTTCAACAGAGGCAAGTCATTGCACCACATGCAGAGACTTTAAACCCTGAGGAGACAGAGGTCATTGTGTAATGATCCTCATATACAGTTGCTTTATACTTACTTTACCTTTCACAAAGATTGCATTACCATGACAGGCACCACTTATGTGCAGGAACCCTACAATCCAGACCAAGTATTTTTAAAAGGTCTTGTTTAGCCAGGCTTATATCATAGTAAACGTATCTTAATGGTTTAAAGACTCCATGCAGTCTAGAAAAAGACAGTTTACTTGGCATTTATGGATGCCGTTGTATGTTTATGACTTTTTTTTTAGAAAACCCAAAAAATGCACAACTGCAGGCTTGCTGCCTAGTTATTAGTGGTGCCTACTGAGACAGCATACGTAGTGATTTGAACAATCAACCCATCCTTAAACTCATGCAGTATTTGTGGTCCTATGACACACCTTAAACTACGCCTTGTTGCAGAGACATGTGTTTTTTAACCTTTTTAGCCTAGTGCATTACACAACAGGTGAAAAAATCCCACAGACATGGCATGAGAGACACAGGCCGTATCTAGAGACCTTCTAATATTGGCATGTAACCAAAGCTGTAGCAAGATTTTAACATCAGCTACTATGTTAAATAGTATTATCTGTGAATCATAAATATTCTCACTGTATCCAGGGATGTCATGTGACACTGAGCACATGCACAGATATTTGATAAGAATGAAACTGAGCTCTTCTTCTTCTCCCCCCCCCAATGAAAATTAGCCATTTTTAGCCTCTCTGTACCGCAGATATGAGATACTCCACAGCAAAGGTGGCCAGTTTAGACCCCAGCAGTTGTTCCTCCGCATACCGTAAACGGGCCTGCTGGTGAATACGGTATCGCTACTGTAAAGATCAGTAAAGAACGCTGCACATGTTTTGTTAATGGCATTCATTGTGCTAAGCTTAGCTGACCATGTGTGACTATCGGTCATGCAGGTCTGAAAATTTAAATAACAGGATGAATGAGCACCTGGCGTAAAAATCCCTCATGCAACAATGCTTTTCGTACCC
>JAZGTK010014944.1:0-13472 GCA_036877625.1 Ambastaia sidthimunki
TATGTCATCAGACCCTAGGGCCAACCATACAGCTCAAAATTGAACAAAATCACTCAATTCACACAGTTTTCATTCAATATATCAAAAATCCTTTCGCAATTTTAGCATCTTCATTGTCTTGGCATGATACTCACCAAGTTTGGTGAAAATAACATGAAATCCCTACGAGGAGTATTTAAAAGTTCACAGCATGCACTTTTCAGAAAATGCAAAATGACTGACTTCCTGTTGGGTCGGAGCTAATTCGTGTTAAGGCATAAGCTGTTCGGGTTGACATAACTGATACATGTACCAAGTTTGGTACACACAGGTGTGTGCATGCATGTTTGATATGTACAGCATTATTTTGGCCCCATACCGGGGAACTTTACCATTTAAACCCTTTCTTTGTTGTTCAGAACCAAAACTGAGATTTTCTTTTTTTCATTTTTTTTGTGTAATGATACACCAAATGTTCTCTATAGGTGAAAGGTCTGGATTGCAGACAGGCCAGTTCAGCACCGGGACTCTTCTACTACATAGCCATGCTGTTGTAATAGCTGCAGTATATGGTTTTGCGTTGTCCTGCTGAAATACACAAGGGCTTTCATGAAACAGACGTCGTCTGGAGGGGAGCACGTGTTGCTCCAAAACCTTCATATATCTTTCAGCATTCATAGTGCCTTCCAAAACATGCAAGCTGCCTATACCTTATGCACTTATGCACCCCATATCGTTAGAGATGCTGGCTTTTAAACTGAACGCTGATAGCACGCTGGAAGGTCTTCTTTAGCCCGTGATTATCAACAAGAATGTCAAATTTAGACTCGTCTGACCATATAACACTTTTCCACTTTGAAACAGTCCATTTTAAATGAGCCTTGGCCCACAGGACACGACAGTGAATATATATGGCTTCCTTTTTGCATGATGGAGCTTTATTTGCATCTGCAGATGGCACTGTGGATTGTGTTTACCGACAGTTGTTTCTGTGAGTTTTCCTGGGCCCATTTAGTAATGTCAATGAAAGAATCATGCCGATGAGTGATGCAGTGTTGTCTGAGGACCCGAAGACCACGGGCATCCAACAAAGGTCTTCGGCCTTGTCCCTCACAGAGATTTCTCCAGTTTCTCTGAATCTTTTGATGATGTTATGCACTGTAGATGATGACATTTGCAAAGCCTTTGCAATTTGACGTTGAGGAACGTTGTTTTTAAAGTAGTTCACAACTTTTTTTTATGCATTCTTTCACAGATTGCCTCTGCCCATATTTACTTCTGAGAGACTCTACCTCTCTAAGACATCCCTTTTATAGCTAATCAGGTTACAGACATGATGTCAATTAACTTAATTAGTTACTAGATGTTCTCCCAGCTGAATCTTTGCAAAATTTCTTGCTTTTTCAGCCCTTGGTTGTCCCTGTCCCAACTTTTTTGAGACCTGTAGCAGGCATCAAATTTAAAATGAGCTCAGTTAGTGGATAAAAGTGTACAATTCCTTTTGTTAAAACATTTGTTATGTTCTTTATGTTTTATTGGAAATAAAATTGAGATATCACTTGAGATATAAACATAGACTGCTGGAGGCCAGATACATACAGTACATGAAAATTACGCAGCTCACAATAAGGAACATTCAACACACAGCTAGCTACTGTAAACATTTAATAAGTGTATTGTGTGGTTTTGGACTTTTTGTGAATTTTACAGAAAAAACTCTAAGAGGTGAGATGGTCCATCGCAGAGGGACCAGAGAACGAGTAAAAGAGAGGAGGAAGACTAGCCCAGAGAAGAAAGAGAAATGGAGATTGGAGAACAACTCCCTGTTCAAACAGCTGGGTGAGTAAATGACCCTCCAGACAGTTACACTGCAAAAAAACAGTGTCATTTTTAGCATTGATCTGACAAATAATTTAGGTACACATACAATACAAAACAGCCAAGTGTTGTTGTTGCATGCCATTGTGTTACCACAATATTAGACTAGCATTAAATAAAGTCTTCTTTAATAAGTACTGCAGTCAGCAGATGTGCCCGAACTCTAATGTTTAAAGTACTCACTATTAAACTGTCTTGTCTAATAGTAAAAAGGTTAACACATATATCACACAGTTACACATAAATCAGCTGTTAATATTTCAAAATATTTCATTCCATAAACCTGACAAATTCAGCAACAAGATTTGTCTATAAAGCACACAGTGTGTCACTCTGAATCAACCTGTGTACATCACAATGCTCAACTCTGAGGTTTATTAATGTAATGTTAACAGCTACTTTGTAAATAAATGACTAAAATGGAATGACTAAACAGAAGTGTTTAGTGTTTGAAGATTTGTCCTTCAATTTTTTTTTGTTATGTTCCCATTGTGTCTGTTAGTGTGCTTAATAGGGGTTAAGCCTAGAAGTGGCGAAGACCCCTATTGTAGTTGTTTTTCTTCCTCTTGATGATACCAATGATACGCCTTATTAATAAAGCGTACTATGTACAGAAATGCAGAAGAATCCAGAATATGAACAAAAGCCCCTAAATGGCATGTTTAAGAATGTCTGGTGTTCCTTTCTCATTTTAAAAGACTGAAAACGGAGGAGGAAATTGGGCATGCGAGTTAGAAACTGTTTTTTATAGGTGGCAAGCAGATCGGTTTATGCATGCATTAAATTTTACATTTTAAAGGCTCATTATAATGACTTTGTATTTCTCTGTAACATTATATGTAACATTGTTCTATGTTCTTTCTCATCCCTGAAACTCAAACCATTATCTAATACTCCCCTCCCCAGTACTTACATTTAGGCATTTAGCAGACGCTTTTAAGCAACTTACAAATAAAAGAACAATAGAATTTACATTATGTACATTTGTATAATTACATTTGTACATAATGTAATGTACAAATTACACTTACTCACATACACAATGTACACATGTACATTACATTATGCTACTTATTTCCATTATTAAATTAATATAATAAATTTGCAGCTCTTCAACCAATGGCTTAAATTAATGACTACCAGTCGACTAGGAAAATCCTTAGTCAGCCCTATAAAAAAACACAAACCACTAACAGTGATATTTAAAAAATGTCATCAAACTGTTATAAGACAGTCAGGATGTGGTCACAATGACATGTGCAAAGTTTTATGTCAATACGGCAAAGCGTTGTTGAGACAGCTTTCAGATCATTTTTGGTGTCTTGCCATCAGATATCTGGATGCGTTAATCAAGAACCATTTGACCATTTGATCTTTGAAGCTTTTAATACATTTTGTCAGTAGTGTCCCTAGATGATGTACACAAAATTTAGTACAAATCATACGTATGGCCTAGAAGGAGTTAAAAAATGTTGGTGTGCTTAACACAAAGATATTGGTGTATTTGTGTCTATAGTCAACAAAACTTAGTATGTGTATTGTTCTCATCAAGCTGGACAAGATTCAAAATTGCATTCATTAGCTCTGCCTAACAGAAGGTCATCCATTTTTGATTGTATGTGGATTTTTTGTCAATTTCGGGTTCTGAATTTTTAAATGCTCCTCCTAGGGGAATTATGGGATTGTCACCATATTGGGTAAATACTATGCCAAGACATTGACAATATGCTAAATTGTGAACAGATTGTTGATGTCTGGAACGGTGTTGCCATGGCAAGGCAAACAATTTATAGCGATGAATGGAACAGGAATTGTCTCATATCTTCTGCATGCTTTGAATGGTTTACATCAAACTTGGGAAATATGTTTGGTGTTATGAGCTAATTACAATGATGTGGCTATTGTGGGTCACAGTTATAGCGCGACCAATTGGCAGCAGGAAGTGTTTTACTGACTTACTTTGAACAGAATTTAAATTAGTCCTCATTTTTTTTTTCAGAAATATGCATGTGACAACTATGCATTGTTTTCTAAGAAGGACCAGGTGTCAATGACATCGTAGTGCTTTGGCCCATCATTGCTACCTGCAGCTATATTTCTTCTTCTTGTTTTGCTATTGAAGTCTACGGCAGCCCATAGAACGGTAAATAGGAAAGTTATGAAATTTGGCACACAGATAGAAGACAGTCTGAAATATTACCATAGCCAATTTGGAGTCCTTACCTCATACCCTGTAGCGCCACCAACAGTTTAAAATTTTACTCATGTTTATGCTCATAACTTAAAACTTGAATTTCCTAGAAATAAAATTTCTGATGCCTTGGCCAATTGATGTCCACAAATATTATCCTTTGTGCACTTAGTGGGTTTGACCACGTAATTTCTGCTTGCAGTTATATTTCTTATTACTATTGGTCTTCAAAGCTTTTCATTAAACATGGCAGTAAAGAGATTACAGGAAATCATAAAGGTTGGATGAGAGGGGAACAGGAGTCAGAAAGAAACACAAACTTGAACTTGGATCACCCAAAATGCTATAGCGCAATGTCAGCCCACTTGGCACCAACTGAAGTATACAGGTCACATGACCTCACATGAGCACCTCCCTGGAAAAGTAACCTACAAAAGTAATTAAGTTAAAGGTAGTGTGGGCAGTTATGGAGAGGCTAGCAATACTTACCCAGGTTTGGAAGCATAAGATCCCACCCTCCCTTCACCAAAACCATGCCTTCTCTAGCAAATGAACATGGTGGTATACACATTTCAAAAACAAAAAAAATTAGAAAAAAATAGTTAAAACCAAACTGCCAAAATACGTAGGACATGTCTACGTAGGACAGTTTGGTTCTGTTTCATAGTACTCTGATCATCTACTGTGTACATACAAAAAAATCAAGAAAAGTTTGATTCCTCCCTTTTTGACCATTTTAAATATGACATCAATGTAATATGTTTTATTTTGTGTTTTACTATTTCTTTTTACCATTAAAGCTGATCCTAATCCTGTGGGATACATAACTCTAACAAGAACCCAATATACCAGTTAAAATAAAAAAAGTGCCTGAAGTATTTTCACATATCTATCTAATGCATTGAGTTGTAATGGTGAAATGTAGGTGTTTCAGTCCATCTGTTATTATTTGGTATTTTTACTAAGTATTTTAGGTCTTTGACATAGACAGTTGATTCATGAATGTTTATCCACAGTATACACTGTCTCCTCCACAGGTTTCACCAAATCCTTCCCACTGGATGACTCCCTGTTTGACAGCTGGCTGGCTCAGTCTGTTCACATCACTACAGATAACATGTTAAGCCAGTGGTCTCTGTCCGGAGAGACCCACGACCCATCGGCCAGCCTGTTGTCAGACCAGCTCCTGCAGGGAGAGGAAAGCTTGCTGAGTCTGATGATGGACCACTCCATGAAATCCACCTGGAAAACACCCCAACTGGGCCGCAAGACGAGGGCCACACCACGGAGCCGCAGTCACAGGAAGTCTGTCTCACTTCCGCGGGCCAGGTCCACAGTTAAAGGGACGGATGAGCAGCGCTCTGCAGGGGATAAGCGTGGAGAGAGAGTGCGTCATCTCCGCCATCATCGCACCCGCACCAGCAGCGACTCGGGCAGGTCGGACCCTCCACAACTGCCCATCTCCAAACTGGACTCCTGCCACATTTCAGAGGAGCACAGCTCTTGGGACAGCAGCGTAAAACCTGGGAATACAGAGAGCAGCAGGTGCTCGCAGGTGGCCCTGCGTCTGCCTAGACAGGGCAAGTCACGCTGTAAAAGCGAAGCAACAGATCCCTCACGTCAGAACGGCACTGAGAACGACAGATCTGCATTGGACCCCGAGACAGACGGCTATTTCTCAGATGGTGAACAAAGTGACTCAGAGTTGCACTCCGCCAGCCGAAAATTGCGTTTACCCCAGCTGCATGCTGGAAATGAGGAAGTAGTGCAGCGAAGCGTGCTTGCGTCGTAAAACCACATCATGATTGTTTTTGGATGCCATGGGTATCGTTCTAATCTTCTCACTGTTACTATATAGAATATGCTTTAAAAATAGGATGGTTTTTCATTACATCCATTTCTAGCCCTTTGACTGTAATAGCTTGTGAAATCTTGTGAAACAAAAGGTTTTAGTTTCTATTTCTTTAGTCACTTGCTTACATTAATGGAATCATAACCCTTTGTGCTTGACAAAACAAAAAAAGAAAAACAATGCTTAGTTAGACTGCAGGATGTATTGTCTTGGGAAGCAATAGGATCTGTCCTGGAACAGGGACAATGATGTGGGCATTATGGCGTCTGTTCAGGTTGTGCTTGTTTTGAATTCATCCATATGTAGTACATCTATGTAGGATGAGGCTGATATAGCCACTCAGTTTTATGATATACAGAGAAAATATTACACATCTGTCCTCCATTTAAAAGCACCAATAGTCATTGGAGAATGTAGCACACCTCTGTCATATCTACAATTCTCATTCTTGGATAAAGACTGGACCAGACATAGCAGCGTCATGTGTACACTTTATCCTGTGTACATGAATGCCACTGTTGGCAGTGGACAGATTAGCTTTCATTTGTGGATGAATCTCACAAACCTTTAAAAAACATTTCACCCCAAAATCAAAATGTTGCTTAATATTAACTTGCATAAAGAAAAATGTGTATTTTTTATTGTGAAATTTTCATGACAATTAAGCATATTTTCACCTTAACTAAAGTTATGTAAAGTTATAAAATCGTCTTGAGATATAAATATATTAGTTTTTTTTTTGTATAAATATTAAACAAATTAACAAATTAATTAAATAAAAGTAAATGTATTGTACATAGTCATGAGAATTACTGCAATTATTATGAGAGTAATAAATATTAATTTAAAAAAATTTAGTAAATGTTTACTGAATTAATGAATTTTTGGAATGAAAATGTGTTTGGTTGTTATGATGTCACAATGGATTTTGGGGTGAAATTTGACCGGGATATGTGTTTTATGAGAATCACCATTATATCTAACACTGTTTCTTCCACTTTTTGTCTAGTTTCGGTTCAGAAAGAATCAGTTATGTTCTCCATGAAAGCGTGCCTTCTGCAGCTCCCTAAGTCAAGCTAGTAATCAGCTTTTTTAACCAATTTGACAGAATGATGGCAATCAGAAAAGAAAAAAAACTTGGTCCAAAAGCTCATTTATGCGTAGAGGTTTATTACAGTGCCTAGAAAATTATACAAAAACAGCATTTGCCATTAATTTACCCAACAGCACAGAAAGCAGCCTTTAAACCAACGACATTTAGTTTGCTAATTATTTATTGACTGAAATTGAATTCACACTTAGAAAGTATCCTCAGGCTTTGCTCATGCTTCCCCCATTTATTTCTGGCTCTTCTGGTGTTGTGTAATCAATCAGCCCATAGTGTTTATCTCAGGGTTTGAAAGAAGTGATCGCAATCATTTGAGAGAAAAACCTGAAAGTAAAAACGCAAACATTCACTATCAAAGTTTCTTTGGCAAAAAGTAATATTGTTTATTGTCTACTACGAGGCTTTCTGAGTGTAATGGTGAAACACTTTTTTTTTGATGATGATGCCAAAGAAGAGAAGGTGGGCTTATGCTCTGAAGTGGATGTAAACACAGTGTCTGGATCTTCTGTGGTTCGTGGCTTGCACTGATACCTACCTTAAACACTCCTGAACTGCATCATCAGCTCAGTGTCATTCATCACACACACGAGGTCCAGCAATGGGCCACAGGAAGTCTTCATTTAACAAAGCTTCATCTGTAACTGTTTATTGGACACAACTGACAATATGTAGCTTACATATGATGTGTACATGTAAGCATGTATTTTCACTGTAGACCTGAGGTCTGGTTGTGTCAGCCCTAAACACAAGGAATAGTTTGCCCAAAAAATACTGTATTACTTTGACTTTTGTGAAACACAAAGGGAGAAACTTTACTAATGTTTACGCAGCTGTTCTTCATACAGTTCATGATCAGTAAAAGACAAAACATCCATCAAGTCTTCTGAAGTGATGCAAGTGTTGTATGATAAGCAAAGCAAAACGTTTAGTTGTTATTGAGTCGCGTAAATCTTTGCCTTCAATATAGCCCCAAATTCTCACTCACACTTGTTTGACAGCAGATTGCATTAGTTTCTTCATTTAGTCCATGTATTATTTCAGACACTAGTACATGACTATTTGTTTGGAATAACTACTTACATTTTTATCTTATGCTTCATAAAGCTTTCAATATAGCACACAAGTTTAGTACATTATTTTTATATTGTATAGAAACAACCAACGTGAATGTTCTTTAATTTCCTCCTTTTGTGTTTCACACAAGTTGGTCAGACAGGCCTAAATGACGGAATGCTCATTTTTGTGTAAACTATTCCATCTTAAACAGGCTACAACTCCTCAATGACACAGACAGACGGCTGTCTGCTGTATCCACAGATGGATCAACTTGTACAGATCTCATGTATCTTAGCCGCTTTAATAGAGACCGATCATACCCATTAGTGACTTACTGTTTTCGGGTTCAGTATGCATCAGACACAGCCATGAAATACTGTGCCTTTAGTATCTAGGTTAAACCCATTGCAAGTGTTCTTTAGTGCAAGCTTCTTTATCATGCTTAGTTTCTGTTTGTGTACAACAACTAATGTATAATCTGCATAATCTCTGTAAATGTTCAGCTTCTGTGAAATGATTTCCTTCACACACAAATTCAAGCTCTACTGCTCAATTATCATGTATTACAGGAATAGAATAACCGGAAAAGTACACTTGTATTTGTTTGCAAACATTTGTCAGGCCCACAACTCCAAACACAAACGGTAAATAGTCTGTGTTAGTTATGTCTTTTGGTTTACTGGTTTCACCTATAAAGCAGAATAGCAGAAAATCATGGAAAGCAGCTTCTCGCTGAGTTTGAATGGTCAGGACTGAGAGAACCAGGATTCTCTGTGCATTGTCTGATTGGGGTCAGTAATGGATGATTCATTCCTGTGTTCATTTTTGCACAATGTAAATGGATACATTTCATGGAGAATGTCCAGGTCATATTTCAACCCAAATTATATAGTACAAAAATTTTTTGCACTGTGACATTTTAAGTCAATTTAGCCACAAATATACTTCTGTGTTACTGTGCACATTCAACTGAGGTTATTTTCATTAGTGGGTCCACAAGGTGGCACTGTCGTTGTTTCAGAGGTAGTCAAATAAGAAGAGGCGGAAACACCAGAATGCTATTAGTGACCACACTAACAATGATATTGGCGACCAATTTGCTGATTCGATTGCTTTTTATTTACATGGTTTTTAATTTATTATCAACTAGTTATCAATACTTCATTAAAATGTTATTTTGCAGACATAAAATTCATATTTAAATGGTAACTGACACCTTCCTACTTAGCTATATTACTGAACTATACAATTACATTAACAATAGGCCCACACAGGACAAAAAGCAAAGTACAAATAATATTCACATCCTTTAACAGTGTTTCCCACAGGATTTAGTGAGACTATGGGAGAACCTCATCCCCTAAAATGGTCCAGGGACAAGATCCTCCGTAACAACATTATACATTTTAAAGTTCAATGCATCAATCTGTTGCATTTTGGGAGCAAAATTAAATGACTAGATTTATGAAGAACTTTGTGCTCTCATAAACAATTTTGTGCTCTAGTAATAATGAGTCATTGGTTGCATATATATGAATGGTGGTAATAGGGCACAAAAGTCACTTGCACATCGCATGGTAAATGACAGCTCATAAATGGTCAAAACATAGTCTTCACTGTATGAATTCTTATTAAAGCTACACACATTATTCAGTCAAGAGCAGTGAGTGATGTTTTTCCATTGTTTTCTTTTGTTAACATTTATGCTGTAGACATTAGCAGGAATATTTGGCTACTGTCACTGTAAGATCTAAAGCATGTATCCAATACTGTGCTGACACACATTAGATTTCTTTCCCAGCTTTTTACATTCAAAAACAAGTAAAGGTGCAATCACACTATACTTTTAGTATACAAAAATTCTGTGGAGACTCCTATGAATATGGACAACAACCTAATATATCATGCGCCAAACACATCATATATTCCAACACTTGCACTGTTGTTTTTTGTTATTTTAAGCTGTATTGTACAAAATAGGATTGTGCAGTATGTTTATTGATTTGAAAAGGTCATGCCTTAACATACCGTACTGTCTTCATGTGATGCCAATTCGCAGGTCAGACTTCACCAAACTTGAGCTTTGGAACACTCCAGAATGTTCATTCTTTTTACATGAGCTTGCATTTCCATTCTGCCAGTCATGTGCGCATGAATGGAAGTCAATGGAGCAAAAGAAGTGTAGTGTGACTGCACCTTAAGACTATTGTAAATAAACTTCGGCCCGGTCACACTAAACTTTTAGACCCCTACGAATACAAACAGCAATGGATATGATATTATGCACCAGAGCATTGGGGTTTTTATTTACACATCATGGATTCTGATGTGCTTGCACTGTTATTGCTGTTTTTCTATTTAAAAGCTATATTTTACAAAATAGGATTGTGCAGTATTGCTGTCATACATCTCGAAAGGTCACACCGCAATGTTTCGATCTTGTACCAGTTACACGTCTTCATGTGATTTGAATTCACAGGTCAGAATTCACTAAACATGAACTTTGGAACAATTCAAAATGCTAAATTTTGCATTCGTATGTGTATCGTAGGAAGCCAATGGAGTGTAAAGTGTAGTTTGACCGGCGCCTTATCAAAAAATAAGCATATGTGCTCGTCAAAAAGAGCTTTTTGACATAACATTGTGTGGATTTGTCTATTTATCATAAGTGCAGTAAGCCGAAGAAAAGTTTGCATGCTTTGGATGTGTGCATACAAAAAAATCACCATCTGTTAGAACATCTCGGTGTCACAACTACAGCCCAGTGTAGGAGCTGAAGTGGTGGTGGTATCAGGGGGTCTGATTGACTGTGAGTGACAAGTGCTTTGCCAAAACAATGACACAAATAAGAGTTAGAGAGCTTTGTTATTATGAAAGGTGTAAAAATATTTTTGGTTCGTTTTTGTTAAATCCGAGATCAATTAAAATCAGAGAATACATTTTTTTTCAAGCATTGAGCCAAACCTCCCAATCTTATAATCCTAACAGTAATAAAATTTACATTAAAATCAGCATAAATTATTATACCTTAATGTATAAAAACTTAACATGTTTTTAATTATTTGATGCTAAAATAAATGTAAAAAAAATCTTTCTAGGGGTGAAATATGACCCAGATTTGTCCCTCCAATATCCTTCATCAGTATTGTCAGTAATCTCTCGGTTCAAGCTACATGCACTTCTGTATTTTCTGCTGGTACAGAAGCTCACTTCACCTGTATGCTTAGAGAACAATCAGATTTTTGTCCAATGTTTTTTTGTTATCATATCAACGCAGGGCTCATAATGGGTTCTAGATCCACTCTCCTGTCTTAGATAAGAGAGTAGATAAGGATCAGGAAAGGTGAATAACTCGACTGTAGTACATTAAGAATCATGTGTGTCCTGTAAATCTATCAACATCAACTTTCACTGGTTCTGATATGATATGAATGTTGCAGGAGTTTATTCTATATTCTTTGTTTCAAGGAATGTTGTGCCATTTGTTAATAGCAGAGATAACTATTGAACATAGACAAGAGCTATTTTAAATTATTTTAGGCTTTTTTTGCTATATTTATTTTCTTGTATTGGAAATCTTTATAGGAGGAGAAAAAGACAAGTATTTTTCATCAGTGCAAAAACCTATTTTTCCCTTTTTGTACATTTTCCATGTTAAGCAGTCATTTAGAGCTGCTATAAGGTATATGTGAATATAATGGTCATGTGACTGTATGTGCATGCTGTTTGTGACGCCTTGATAATGGCTCCCATCCCATCATCGCCAGCGCTCACCTATGGTCGACCAGTGCAGTCAATAAAGTTGTGCTTTCCATTTAATGCTTTTTTATGCTGTGTTTTACTCCTCCACGTGCAAAAACAACAAGTTCACACATTTCAGAGAGCACTGCTGTCCTCTGCAAACTTCCACAGAGCCCCAGCAAGACTTACAGCCAATCATAGGACTTCTAATATGCTGTAGAAGATTTTCTAGCTAAACAATCTATAGAATTTTATGATAATGTTTAATCAAAAATATTTAATAAAAATTAGGCATATACCATGGGTCAACACATAAATTCTGCACTAAGTGATTGTTGTACTGCATTATCAAAACAATTTAAACTTGACTTCCACATATCAGGATCCATCTGATGCACACCATGACTAAGCAAAAATATTTAGCTTTAGTAAATCTCAGTAGACCTCTCTCAGGAAATGACTGTAAACAAATTCAACTGGTGTTATACCAAGCAAAGATAGTGAAATATTAATGCTTCCCAACATTGTCCTGATGTGCAAGTAAAAACCTTGGGAAAACCGTTTAGGACAATACAGCACCCAACATATGGTTAAACAACACCAACAGAAAACAGTAGGTATGTAAAAATGAGTATGCTGATATGGATAAGAAAAAAAATTGAAACAAACGTATGTCTGTATTCTCGAGTCACCATTTTAGCTACCTCCCTCATAATAGATACACAGGTTGCTTGTAGGAAACTCAGATTGTAAGATCTACCAACATATATGCAAATCTGTATTCAGTGCAGCCACAGCTGCTACTACAAGCCAACCAAGCCCTCTAAAACCACTTCAAAAAAAAGAAAGTACTTTCCTAATTTACATATGCAGTAAGGATCATTATGAAAATAATTGTGCCACAGTATATCCCAAACAGGACCATGACCAACCAGAGAAGGCAAGTCTGTTTCCATTTATGTTTATTCATTTGGCAGACGCTTTGGACTTTCAAGGTATACATTTTTTTTTATCAGTAATTCTGTTCCCTGGGATCAAACCCACAACCTTTGCGCTGCTAACGCAATGCTCTACCAGTTGAGCTACAGGAACACTGTTTGGCAACAGACTTGCATGCACAATAAATCTCCCAGAAATTGGAAATGGCTAGTTTACCTGAGTTTGGAGTGAGACCATAGACATCTCTTGAGCTGTCACAATCCTTTCCCCAATTAATTATTTCCAGTGCAGGGCCTCTTGTTTTTTGGTCAGTCACAATCAAGGTAATGGCATGGTTTTCTTTTTCATGGATTAAGATAACTTCTTATGGTGAGGCTTTTTTATTCTGAGGTAAACTTGCTTCCACTGATGTAATGCTCTTTACCTATTTTTACATTAGGTAATATCAAGCCTAATCAAGTTACTTTGTCAATTAATAAGTCAGTCAAGTATGTTGTGATAAATTTCTTTCTAATGTTACCCCATGAAACTTTTTCTAGCCTGTTGGAAAGCTTATTAGCATGTAAGCTAACATCAGTGTATTGCAACTTCAGTTTAGAATAAATCGCTAACTTGATTTTGAGGTTAACATCCACAGCTTTAGATCTAATTTTAACATCTGGCATTGTTAAAAGTTACAAAGAAAACAAAAAACGAACATGACCATAACATTAAACAAAACCATCTCA
>JAZGTK010014945.1:0-13472 GCA_036877625.1 Ambastaia sidthimunki
GTGTCTTGCTAATTGCCTGTAATTTCCACCTGTTGTCTATTCCATTTGCACAACAGCATGTGAAATTGATTGTCAATCAGTGTTGCTTCCTAAGTGGGCAGTTGATTTCACAGAAGTGTGATTGACTTGGAGTTACATTGTGTTGTTTAAGTGTTCCCTTTATTTTTTTGAGCAGTGTATTTTTAAACATGAAAGCTATCCTTACTATAATCATATGTGTCTTAAATCTGTAGATTGCTGCTGAGTTCAGTCAAATCACTACAGTCCCACTAATTCAGACATTTACGTCAAAACGGGATGGTTACACAAGCAAGCTGTCTGGCATATCAGATATACCAGAGAAAAAGAGAAATTGCAGGACGTTAAATTTGCAAACTAATGGCTGCCATTGACAAGGTTTGTTATCTGTATTTATGATGCAGTATGGTGTTTTGTCATTGTCTATACTTAAAGGGGGGTGCAATGGTATGTCATGCTTTCTGACTTATTTACAATGTTAAATGTGCTGTCTTCTCATGCTTAACATGGTCAGCTTGTCAAAAAACGAGTTGGATGTATTACATAGTATTTCTGTGCTCGACACACTCCCCCAAGGTTTGTACTGGTTTCGGAAAGTTTTTTTCGAACACAATAAATTATTATGCAACAATTTTTTGGGTCCCTTATTGGATAATACGTCATCATTTGTAATTATTAAAATTTTCCACTTGTAGAGCAAATAAAGTGAATAAAAAGAAAAAACACATGTTTACATTACGTATTAATAGTTCATAAATGTAACATTATTAAGTAACCACATTTCCCATATCTGTAAAACTGCATTTTTTTCACCTTAAAGGAGACCTAGAGTGGTTGAACAGGGTATTGATTCTGGTTCTGTGATGTGACATAGAGATAATAGAACTTTGGTTGAATCTGTAATGCCTCAGAAGCTACTTAAAAACCTCTTTAAAAAAAACGCTTTCAGAGATTTTTTATGCATGATTTTGCACATATTTGGCACCCTTCAGGCTTAACTGGCAACCTCATTATGAAATGCGAGCGCTTCATGCTGATTGGCTGCCTTCACTGCCACTCGAAGGAATGATTATGTGATGTCGTCGCCCGGCTTCTGAAAACATACAGACCAATTACAGGTACGAACACCAGACATACGGACCGACAGCTATGGCTCATGCACAGGTTCAGCCCTATATGTTTGAGCCCGAATCGGAAGAGGACACTGAATTGAAGGAAGAACTAGTTTAGCAAAGGCTGGATTTAAATGTTACTGAATGGTAAGTCATTTGGAATGTTTGTTTCAACGCTTTCACCATTACTTGCAAACAAAGTTCCCCTGTCATAATCAAGTTATAGCACACTACACTCATTTGGACATTAATCCTTTGCATCATCATGAATCAAGAATAAATACTAACTGTAGATGTAAATACTGTTTATGGATGGACGCTTTAGGTTTGGGTGTTAATCTTGTGCTAACGGTGCGCATCTGCCACTGTTGGCTCCGTTCGAAACGAAAACAGAACTATTTTAAATAGATCTGAGCCACAGTGTAAAGTCAGGATTAATATTAGCATGACAGCATAATTGGGCCAAAAGTTTATCATTATTGAATGCTGTGCATTCACATGGGCCATACAGGTCACTGCCATAATGAATAACACTCAAAGAGAAACACAGGGTACTAAGACGACTGCACAGGCTAATCGCTTTAGACCAACTTTTGTATAGGTGTAGAAAACAGATTTACCACTGTCCATTCATCACTCACCAGGTGCTCATGTGAAAACTGTATGCATGCCCACAGAGAGAGAAAATGTATGTTGCCGCAAAATACAACAGGTGTTAACACTATGCAATTCCATATGGATGTACAAATACATCTCAGTACTTACCAATATTTCATGTTTATGGCCTAAATACAAAGCAAAACAAAACAGAAAAAAGTGAGAAAGGAAGTACATCATTGTAATAACAAATTTTATTAGTTAAGCAAATCAGGCAGACATCATCTTGAATCATACCCAGAACAAATGTATTAAAATGTACTAAATGCCATGTCCTCTTTCCCCATGTCTTGCAGGCAATGCAGATTTTTATCTTCATCTTAACATCTTCAATGTCCTCTTCAAAATCAAGATGAAGTCTTTTTGCTGGCCATGGCTTCACTGGTGTTGAACTAAATGGCAGTGAGGCTGCAGCAGCCATAGTGCCAACAGCCTGTATGCCTGTCAACAATAAAACAAAGTTTACAAATATTTATTTTTTGCTACAGACTAATATGCACGCATTTCTATCTTATGCACACAAATATTTTGACAGCTTTCCTACCCCATAAAAGCAGCATGGGAACACGACTTGAACTTCACAACGACTTGCCATTTCGCCTTGAACTTCACAACGTCGCTGCTGCAATAACCGTAGCAGAGGCGGGAGGGCGGATTATGCAAACTATTTTCTAGAGGGGGGAGTGATACATTTGACGTCAGTTGTATCCCTTTTCAAGATTGACCCATTTTCTGCTGCACATTTCTAAAACAGAAATTTATATAAAATGGAGTGGTTCAGAATATCTAGAACTTTTCCTATATTCTTGAAGCGGATATACTGCCGTTTTCAGACAAGACAAACAAATGGATTTTGACTCTAGGTCTACTTTAAAAATATATCAAAACTACGATACATGCTCTCTATGTCAAACACAGAAAAATTTATTCATACATTCATGACATCAAGGCATGATTATTGCAATGCCTTATTAGGTGGCTGTCCTGCAGGTTTAATACAAAAACTCCAAATAGTTCAAAATGCAGCAGCCAGAGTCCTTACCAGCACGTACAAGTATGACCACATTAACCCGGTTCTGTCAAGACTATACTGGCTACCTACTAAATATCGTATAAACCGTATAAAATTCTGTTAATTACCTATAACGCCCTGAATGGCCTAGCTCCTCAGTACTTGAGTGAGCTCCTCTCTTAATACAGTCCTTCACATTCACTGCGATTGGAAAACTGGCCAGCTGATAATACCAAGAATATCAAAAACAAGCACAGGAGGTAGATCTTTTTTTAGTTGGTGCCCAAACTCTGGAACAGTTTACCCAGTGTTGTCCGAGAGGCAGATATATTATGTCAGTTTAAATCTAGATTGAAGACTCGCCTCTTTAATCTAGCCTACACATAGTCCTTTGGATTTATAACTCAAATCCCTTAAGGGGTTGTTAGGCTGCATTAATTAGGTAACCGGAACCGGGAACACTTCCCATAAGAACAGATCTGCTGGCTCTCACTAAGTCTATCTGTCTTTTATTTCCCCAAGGTCCTGTAGCCAGCTGAATGGTGGTGGAGACTGGATGGAACGACCAGTGACAGATCAATGGGACTATGATGGACTTTAATAGACTATTAACTATATATATACTTATCAATCCCTAGATTAGCTTAATGCCATATTTGTTCCCTGCTCTGTCACAGCAGTGAGATGTTGTAGCTGCAATTGGTAACATTCTGCCGCCTCTGCATGTAACATTCCTTAGTGTTTGATACAATCAGACCCAATAGTTTTAAATCAATAAAATTATAAATCGCTAATACCAGCACTGGACAGTTACAGTGTATCCAGGACAGTTACAAATTGCAGCTTTAACATGCCAGAGGAGGACTCGCCCTCCCAGTGTGACAGAGACTCAGGACACGAAGGATTCATGTGCACACAATGTTTATTAGCAAAATCGTAAAATTACAGGCAAGGGGTCAAAACCAGCAAACAGGGATAATCAGGGAGTCTGAGGTTGAGGCCATTGAACCACTGATTCCATGGCGACACCATCCGGGCTAATCACGTATCCTAGAAACGACACCTGAGAGCAGTGAAATTCAAATTTTTCCATCTTGGCGTATAATTGATTATCTATAAGTCTCTGGAGTACAGCTCTTACATGTTGGATGTGCTCTTGGAGATTATCAGAGTAAATCAAAATGTCATCTATGTAAACCACCACCCAACGATTTATCATATCTCGAAATACATCATTGATAAAGGCTTGAAAATAAGAGGGGCTGTTAGCGAGGCCAAAAGGCATTACCAGGTACTCGTAGTGTCCTGAAGTTGTGGAGAATGCAGCCTTCCATTCATCTTCCTCACGAATGCGTACCAGGTTGTAGGCGTTTCTTAGATCCAGTTTCGTGTAGTATGTGGCTGATCGCAGCTGCTCTAGAGCTGCTGGGACTAAAGGTAATGGATAGCGGAATTTGATGGTTACCTCGTTTAGGCCTCGATAATCGATGCAGGGACGAAGACCTCCATCCTTCTTCACAAAGAAAAAAACAGCTGAGGCAGGAGATGTTGAAGGTCGAATGAACCCCTTCTCCAGCTCCTCCTTGATATATTGTTGCATAGCCTCGAACTCTGGTTGGGAAAGGGGAAAGATGCATCCCTTAGGGATCTCAGCACCGGGAATGAGTTTGATGCTAGATCGGTGTGGAGGTAACTCTGTAGCCTTGCTTTTACTGAATGCCAGAGCCAGATCCGCATATTCGGATGGTAGCGTGAATGTGGGGTCATCAGGACTGCGGTTGATGACCGATTTGCAAGGTAAGTGGTTCTGCAGACAGGTTTTGAAACAGGAAACAGACCATTGGGTTATCTCTCGTTCAGCCCAGGAGATAGTTGGGTTGTGTTTGTCCAGCCAAGGAAATCCTAGAATGATGGGAGTTTGCGGAGAGTGAATAACGAAGAGTCTGATGGTCTCCTCATGAAATGCTCCTATGCGCAGGGTTAGAGTGTTGGTGGTTTGGGAGACCTGACCTGCACCCAGTGGCCGTCCGCCTACCGCTGCCACCGCTATGGGAGAGGAGATGGTAAGTAATGGTATGTCATGTGTCTGAATGAAACTTTTATCAATAAAGTTGCTGGATGCCCCAGAGTCAATAAGTGCTACGGTCTCTATACTTTTGCCCTCATAAGTGATCAATACATGAACTCAAAGACTAGTAATAGAAGGTGATTCATGACTCACCGAGCAGTTCTTCCTGAAAGCGAGGCTGGGACAGTTGTTACGAAGATGGCCGGTCTGCCCACAATATAGACATAGATGTTCCCTTATTTTTCTCTCTCGCTCCAGAGTTGATAGCCTGGTATGAGCAATCTGCATAGGTTCAGGGTCTGGGACTTTTGGCTGAGAATATGACATGTTGGTAGCCTCTGGGATTTGAGCTCTGGATCATAGCAGATTGTCGAGACGAATGGATAATTCAATGAACTGGTCTACCTGGTTTACCTTCAACTCGACAGGCTAACTCAGTCTGGAGAGCTGCATTCAGTCCTCTGCGATATGTTAGCTTGAGGGGCTCGTAGTTCCAACTGGTTTGGGCGGCTAGGGTACGAAACGTCAGAGCATACTCGGCCGCAGATCTCTCTCTCCCTGTTGTAGCTTGATCAAAAGTTCGCCTGCCTCACGCCCATCGCCGAAGTGCTGGAACACCTCTCGAAATCTTTGTAGAAAGAGAGCAAACGAAGGGAACACAGGCTGCTCGGAGCTCCAAATGGCGGTAGCTCAGTCGAGCGCCTTGCCCGTTAACAGTGAGCAAACAAAGGCTATGCGACTAGAGTCAGTGGGATAAAGAGAGGGTTGCTGTAACGTTAATGAGGTGAGGTGACTCAGCTGCTGTTGTTGGACTGCGAGCGTGGATGCCAGAGCAGAGAGTTCCATGCTCAGGTGATACATTGTGGCTGGATCGTGTGGTGGCAAAGTCTTCTGTGACGGAGACTCAGGACACGAAGGATCCATGTGCACACAATGTTTATTAGCAAAATCGTAAAATAACAGGCAAGGGGTCAAAACCAGCAAACAGGGATAACCAGGGAGATCCAAAAACGTAATCAGAGTCCAGGCTAGAGTTCAGGGCAGGCGGCAGACAAAGGGGATAATCCAAAGACAAGCGAGAGTCAAAAAGGGCAGGCAGCAAGTAATCCACAAACGAGTAGGCAGTCCAGGTAATACACAAAAATAACAATGCAGGAAACCGCTCAGAATTGTTAGCCACGGCAAAACAAGACTTTGCAAAGTTCATTGTGTTCTAAGAGTCTTTATAGCCTGCTTGATTAACAAGATGGCCACCACCTGTGAGGGGCGTGGCCCAGGTACGGGGTATATGGGAAATGTAGTTTTAGTACTCTAGTACTGCCGCTGGCGGCAGCTAGAGGGAGCCACAGAGGCCGGATTCGTGACACCCACCTAGGCCTGGTTTCTCCCAAGGTTTTTTTCTCCATCTATATATCACTGGAGTTTTGGTTCCTTGCCACTGTCGCCCTGTTGGCTTGCTTACTGGAAGACTGCTGACATATACTTAGCTTAGGATTCTGTAATCATTTCAATCAAAATATTCATTCTAACATATATTGTATGTATTTCGTTCTGTGTGTATTGTATTTTAATACCATATATTGTGTAGAATTTTTATTCATTTTATTTTTTCAATTTGTTTATTAATATTTAAATTCTTATATTTTGTGTAAAGCTGCTTTGAAGCAATGTAACATTGTAAAAAGCGCTATATATATAAATAAAACTGAATTGAATTAAATTAAAATGTGCATATAACTAAAATGTAATAGTGACAAATCTGAATGGTTTGTATTTACTCAAAAATATTTTGGCAACTTTACCTGAATTTCTTTTGTCCATACCACTAAATTGTTAATTGTAGAAACTACTCAACATACTTGCGTGGAACCACTTGATGCTCTTTTTTGAGTAAGTCCAACAAATAATTTTTTTGAGTGTAATTACTACTACAAATAATGCTATTTATATGACAGGTTTACAAAAGCAAAATATTACAAGTCAAGTGTTTTTGTTTACAGTTGCTATATTTGCCATATAGTTAAGGGCAGTTGTGGTCTGCTGGTTAAGGAGTCGGGCTTGTAATCAGTAGGTTGCTAGTTCGATTCCAGTGCTGGCAGGTAGCAACTAAAGTGCCCCTAAGCAAGGCACCTAAGCCCCGATTGCCGCCCGGGCGCTGCAGGGATAGCTGCCCACTGCTCCGGGTGAGTGTGTGTTCACAACTTGCAGTGTGTGTTCGCTCCTCACTGGTAATGGGTTAAATGCAGAGGTCACATTTTGGTTATTGGTAACCATAACTGACAAAAACATGTCACTCACAGTTAACCTGACTAATCAAGAGACAACCATTTATTTAGGTAATCTGAGAGAGCACTACTATTTTAATGTGTAGTGCTTGAGACAAACCAGACAAACAATAACTAGTTATATTTTATTAATAAACCTACAAATACAACACCCCAATAAGCAAGCTTGCCCATGCACATAAGTAAAAATAAGTAAGGACATCAGTAAAAATCAGTTGGTCATCAAAGACTACACCAAAGTTTCCAGCTATTTTGTTTGATGTTGTGGTTGCTGAGCCTTGTTGAATGGTGAAGTTGAGCAGCACTGTTGAGTGGGCCAAAAAGACCAGAAGTTCTGTCTTAGCTAGGTTAAGTTGGAGGTGGCCATCTGTCTTCTCATTCACACAGGGATCCATATGCAGCATTTTATTGGAATAGTCGTACATGCAAAAATCAAACCAGCAAACAGGAATCACGGAGGCAGAGCAGATCATAAACAGAACAGGCAGTGGTTGGGGCAGGTGGCAGACAAAGGGATAACCAGAAAACAGGTAAGGATCGTGGGCAGGCAGCAGACAAGAGAATAAACCAATAGGCAGTCCAGGTAATACACAAGAATCAATGACAGGGAACCGCTCGGAATTGTTTGCTGGGCAAAACAAGACTTCGCCCAGAACCAGAGTATAAACAGAGTTTATATATTGTCCATGATTAGTGGAAAGTGGAAGCAGGTGCGTGATGAGGGGGAGTGGTCAGCCCCAGGTATGTGGCTGATGGGAAATGTAGTTCTTAATCAAGAAACCGTATATGGGAGGAGTCTCCCTCTGGGGGCTGGAGAAAGGTGATGCGGGAACCTCCTCTGTAACACCTTCATCCTGAAATGATGTCTATGTGTTACTGTTTCCTAAACTGATTTTCACATCTAAAGGGACTACGTATATCCTGAATTGGTGTCAACGTGTTACTGTTTCCTAAACGGGTTTCACATCTAAAGTCCCTACCATTATGGGAAATGTAGTTCTTAATCAAGAAACCGTATATGGGAGGAGTCTCCCTCTGGTGGCTGGAGAAAGTTGATGCGGGAACCTCCTCTGTAACACCTTCATCCTGAAATGATGTCTATGTGTTACTGTTTCCTAAACTGATTTTCACATCTAAAGGGACTACGTACATCCTGAATTGGTGTCAGCATGTTACTGTTTCCTAAACGGGTTTCACATCTAAAGTCCCTACCATTATCATGAATTGATGTCTATGTTTTGCTTTCCTAAAACTGATTTTCCACATCTAAAGTGACCATGTGGTGCATGTCTTCCCCACTGAGAGGTGTCGGTGGTTTAACCCCATCCACCCTCTTAGTTTCTGATATGTTTTTTTAAGATTTTGTTGCATCCTGATCTGTTTTTTTACATCTAAAGACATTGCATGTCTCCCCACAGAGAGGTGTCCATGGTTTAACCGCTCCCCTTCTTAGTACGTGATAACATTTTTTTATGGTTTTGTTGCTTCCTGATTTTTTTTCCACATCTAAAGGCCCTACGTACATCCTGAAATTATGTCTATGTGGTACAGTTTCCTAAACTGATTTTCACATCTGAAGGCCCTACATTAATCCTGACATGATGTCAGTGTTACTGTTTCCTAAACTGGTTTTCACATCTAAAGGTCCTACATTCATCCTGAAATGATGTCTATGTGTTACAGTTTCCTAAACTGATTTTCACATCTAAAGGTCCTACATCCATCATGAAATGATGCCTATGTGTTACTGTTTCCTAAACTGATTTTCACATCTAAAGGCCCTACCATTATCATGAATTGATGTCTATGTGTTACTGTTTCCTATACTGATTTTCCACATCTAAAGTGACCAGGTGGTGCATGTCTGCCCCACCGAGAGGTGTCAGCGGTTTAACCTCTCTCCTTCTTAGTTTCTGATATGGTTTTTATGGTTTTGTTGCATCCTGTCCGGTCACCACGTTGTGACATGTCTCTCCAGCGGGGGAGATGTCCAGACATGTATTCTGATGATCAGAAAAACATGCCCAGACACAACTCGCAAGTGTTTTATGAATGTTAATGAGGTGAAGGCCATGCCCCAGAACCTAGGGTGCTTAAAAACAGGCCACTTCAACATGCGCCATTGCTAATCCATACTGTTTGGAACAACACCAGTGTGATATAAGCGAAACTTTGCTCCCAACCTTCTTTTTCACCGGGAAGTTTGTTGTTTTTGACAAAGATGTTCTTCAGTACAAGATGGCTGGCTACATTAATGGTAAGGCTGTGTTTTATTTATCTATTGTTATTCTTATTAATAATGTTTATTTATAAGAGGGACAAGGCCTGATACCCTCCCACTTAAACAGGATCTCTAATGCTCCAGGTGCTGTGTGTAATCTAGACCATTCTGAAATCGTTGAAGAACTTCAGTTTCTAAACCAAGCGAGCGGTAATATGATATATCTAATTATACAATTTATCTCTACATATAGTTTGTTATGTGTGAGTGTTATAATCATATAAATATGTATTTCTTGTGTATTTTAACAGCGCATCCTGAACCAAACCGAAGCTCTAAATCAGAGCGTGCATCCGCGCCTGGGATCGCTAACACGCTGCCAATCGGTGAGTGTTAGTAATTATTTGATGTCATTTTTTAAATTTATTTTAAAAATTTGTGGCTTTTCAGAAGGATTATCAAACCTTGTAAACTGGGTAAGGTCTTCAGGGAGTGCAAAACATAAGAAGAGACCCTGTGGAAGTGGCTCTGTAGCAAACGGGCTGAAGCGTAAATCAGTTACATTCACACATGCACAAGTTTGGGTTGTTGGGCCTTAAGTGATATCATACCACCGACGCCAAAAGTGAAAAAACCAAGACGTTCAGACGGAACATCAGCAGGTATGGATGTGTGTGTGTGATCAAAACTATGACAAATAAAAAATATGTTTTAATATAACCTTCATCTTTTTCCTAATTCATGCAGATGATAATACGGATGACAGCGGGGTGTCCGGTATAAACAACATTTAGACCTGGAGTTGCAGCGGAGGGCACCCCGAGACTCCGACTCTGAAGAACTGCCTTCAAATCAGGAGGCTTACAGGCGGGAATTACAACCTGCTGTGGACAATCAACACAATATTGATGTGATACAGAACTGCCACAGGAACAGCGATGAAGTTTTTTAAGGAGCAGTTTTTATGAACATACAGGAGGAACGTCATCGCTCTGTGACTGGAGTACAACAGCAGCAGGGTATTGGGATTAAACAAAATACAGCCAAAATACACCTGCCGCGTTTAATCTACCCAATGCTGAGAAGGGGTATTTCCCACATCAGTTAAATCGGGTAGAAAACGATTCGTATGTAGGTCCATACCCCGCCAAAGATTTTTATGGATATGCAAATATGTCACATAAAGATAGAACAGAGTTCGATGAGTGGTACCGTACTGTCTCTGGCAAAGTGTTTGTTTTTAAAAAAGAACTCGCAGTGTATGGTAAAATGATGTTCTCTTGTTGAGGAATGTATGTATGAAGTACTGAGAGGAATTCATTCTGTGTAGAGGTCTGGATCCGTTCAATTACACCACACCCGCAGCCACTTGTATGGCTATCTATAAAACACACTCCCAACACATCTCCCAAAAGACACGATAGCGCTGACACGCAACAACACGTACGTCAATCAACATAAAACATACTCAAACACATCTTTTGATTGTTTTTAATATATCTCAAAATCACATAGCATAGATGTTCAAAATGCACTGAATTGTGGTGAGGTGTCATTTGGGAAATACTATGTGGATGGCTTCTATGATGGAGAGAGCATGAAAAAACTTTCTAATTTCTCAGTTGTTTTTTTCATGGATGCGATCGTTGTTATAATCCTAGCGATTTAAATCCATTTTTAAAAGTGTCTTATGGTATTCTCAGAAGGCAGGTAGATGACAAGATTGAAATTTTGGTACATGCGTATGGTCTGGAGGTTGAGACAAGTTGGGAGTGGGATTGGTCCCGTGCTAAACAAAGCGACGTGGACGTGATGTCTTTCATGTCCACGTACAAACATCCCAAAAGGCTAAGACCACGTGATGCTCTGTTTGCTCTGTACAACTCATTCAAGTTGTACCATATGGTAGTGGAAGATGAGGCCATACGGTATTTAGATTTCACAAGTCTTTACCCGTTTTATCAGGCTACAAAGTGTTTCCCAATAGGACACCCACAAATAATTTACAAAGATTTTGATAATCTTGAAAATTATTATGGACTTGTCAAAGCTACGGTGCTACCACCCCAAAAACTTCCTCACCCAGTTCTTCCTTATCGCGCTGGGGGAAAACTAATGTCTCCCCAGAACAGCAAAATCAGACACCACCGTGTATGCACAATGATGAGGAGAGGGCCATTCGTGGTTGCTGGGTAAGCATTGAGCTGTTAAAAGCTATTAAGAAGGGTTATGTTGTAGTAAATGTGGATGAGGTCTAGCATTTCCTGCAGCGATCAGAAACACTGTTCTGCGATTATGTTAAAACATTTTTACACTTTAAACAGGAGAGTTCGGGGTTTCCGAAAGATCTGGTAACCAACGCAGACAAAGAATCTTATATCAGAGAATACTTTGAGAAAGAGGGCATTAAACTGGATGTGGACAAGATTGAGTCGAACCCGGCTCTTAGATCTATAATGAAACTGGTCTTAAATTCGCTCTGGGGAAGGTTCTGTCTTCGCGAAGGTTTGCCTACAACTGAAATACTCACAGATCCAGAACAGTTTGCAAGACACATTTCTGGCGCTGAGCACAACATCAGGCATTTTTCATTTATGTCAGATACCACTGCACTTGTTCCGTGGTCTTACGCAGATGAAAAAGCTGCCCAGACTGACAACATCAATGCCATTATCGGTGCATTTACAACAGCCCATGCGCGTTTAGAGCTCTACGATCTCATAGATAAGCTGGGTGATAGGCTTCTTTATTGCGACATGGACAGTGTTGTCTTTACATTGAAAGAAGGCAAATAAGAACCATTGCTAGGCCCATATCTTGAGCTAGGCCCGTGATCTTACTGATGAAGTTGGTCCCCAAGACCACATCGTTGAGTTTTGCACATCTGGCCCAAAAAGTTATGGCTATGTTAAAGCTAAGGGTAAGGTGTGTATGAAAGCAAAAGGTATAACACTTAATGCTTAATAGGACAGGACAATAGCCATCATATTCTTGCTCACAACGACACTATTGTGAGGAACAAAAAGAATTTGACATTTGAAGTCAAAGTAGTGTACAACAAGCGGGTACTGCTCCCTGACTTTACCACACTTCCATATGGCTTTTGACAACGTTTTTGGTATGGGTGTATGAGACACAGAAGGGTCTGACATTCGATTCCAGTGTCTGTTTTAATGTGTTATATCAGGTTCAAGTAACAGTGGTAAAACATTCTTTGTAAAATTGTTGTTGCAAAACGCTGGAAACTTGATTTCTAAAAAAAATTGACAACATTGTTTTCATTTATTCTGTATGCCAACCATTGTATAATGATTTTGTACACCATAAAAAATTAAGTGTTACCTACATTCTACAGAATTCTATTCTTTAGTCTCTATTTTGTTCAAGGTAAATCCAGCAGAACCATTAGTTTTGTAACACGGATTCAGGAGACAAAGGATCGTCTACGATTGGCTTGCTCTGTGGTTCTTCGAACAGCTCTTTGTAGATGGACGTGTGCCGCATTCCACGTTTCCTCGCTTCATTGCATCCACTCATTGATGGCTGGTAACTCTGATGGTTCGCCCGTCCAAAGAAACAGAGGTGGCTGAAAGCCCAGGATACACTGAAAGGGTGTTATGTTAGTAGCTGGTTTGCGAAGGGAGTTTTGGGCGTACTCCGCCCATATCAGGAATCGGCTCCAGTCGGTTTGGTTCTTATGGCAATAGGAGCGAAGGAACCGCATCAACTCTTGGTTTAGTCTCTCCACTTGACCATTAGATTGGGGGTGGTAACCTGATGTGAGACTGACGTTTATCTGTAGGAGCTTGCAGAAGGCTGACCAGACTCTGGAAGTAAACTGGGGTCCTCGATCTGACACAATGTCCTCTGGTAGGCCATAGAAGCGGAATACCTGATTGCAAAGGTGCTCCACCGTTTCGAGGGCTGTAGGAAGCTTGGGAAGAGGGACAAGATGACAGGCTTTAGAAAATCGATCAATTATAGTTAGTATTGTGCTGTTACCTTGAGAGATGGGAAGATCAGTGACGAAGTCAATAGCTATGTGGGACCATGGGCGTTGTGGTATGGGTAGGGGTTGTAATAACCCTGCTGGAAGTTG
>JAZGTK010014946.1:0-13472 GCA_036877625.1 Ambastaia sidthimunki
AATGCTCCACCCCCTGTAGAGTTTTGAGCAATCCGAGTGAGCGGGGGTCAGACAGAGCGCCTCGCTGGTTCAAGTGCGGAGCTCTAATAAACCGGGGTGTGTACGGCGTGGATTGTGACCGACAACAGCCCTTAATAAACACCGCGTGTGCCTAAAACTATTAAATATTGTAGTGCTCCCAAACAATGAGGCATTTTGGTTACAAGGGGTGTTTATTATTATGATTTATGGGGGCAGTCATGGCCTATTGGTTAGAGAGTCGAACTTGTAACCAGAAAGTTGTAGTCTCAGGTCCGGCAGGGATTGTAGGTGAGAGGAGTGATTGACTAGTGGAGCATTCCCCACCCCCCAGACTGAATGTCCCACAACAGTTCCCCAATAAAAACACACAAAGCACATTAACATTTGAACAATAACAGTAACATTTTGAACATGTTACACTACCCCCCTCTTACTGAAGTCCTCATCCCTGAGGACAAAGTCTTTAAATCTGACTGGGGTTCTCCTCCTCTCTGGGCGCCTTCTGAGGAATGTGTGGTTTTGACTTTCCAGTGCTGAGCCCTGCGAATTGTCTTCCCAAGGGATGTCGGGCAGCGATGCCACCTGCTGACCACTACTGTCCACATCTGCCGATTCGATTAACCCCCTGACCCCCTAGGAGACTCTGTGTTGTGGGAAGGGAGTACTGCACTATCCAGTGGAACTGCAGTGCCCTGGTAAGGGGCCAGCCTATCACAATGAAGCACCACTTTGTGCCCCTGCGGGGGCAACTGCACCCGGTACACAACCTCCCCCAGCTTTTCCAATATTGGGCATGGACCCACCCAGTGGCTGTCCAGCTTTGAGCACCTCCCTCTCTTCCTCACTGGGCTGTAAACCAGACTAGCTCCCCCACTTCAAAGTTGCGCCCCCGGGCATGCAGGTTGTAAACCCTCTTTTGCCGCCTTCCTGCAGTCTCCAATTGTCTCCTGGCATATGCACGGGCAGAGTCCAAGCGGTCCTGGAGCTGTCTAGCATATTCAGGCCCAGCAGGAACAACCGGGGCATCTGGAGGCCGGCCAAAAGCTAACTCTGCTGGGGTCCTGATCTCCCTACCCAACATGAGCAGGGCTGGTGTGCATGAGGTAGAGTCCTGAATAGCAGAGCAACATGCCAATAAAACCAGCGGCAGATGGGTATCCCAACTGTGCTGATGAATTGATGTTAAGATGGACAACTGCTCAGCTAGTGCCCTGTTAAATCTCTCCATGAGCCTGTCACTTTGTGGGTGGTTATTATTTAAAACTTCTGTTTTGTCTGAATTTAATAGTAGAAAGTTACAAGTTACTGACAAGAGCTGTCTCTGTACTGTGATATGGTCTGAATCCTGACTGTAAATTCTCACAGATACTGTTTCTCTTTCCACGAATAAGACACCACTTTTTCAAGTATTTTTGAAATAAAAGTAAATTTGAGAAGGGCCTGTAATTTACTAGTTCCCTGGGATCAAATTGTTTTTTTAATAAGAGGCCTAATAGCAGCCAGCTTGTAAGGTTTTGGGACATATCCTAACACCAATGATAAATTTATAATAATATGTAGGGGATATAATTTTAGGAAGATCTTTCAACAGGCTGGTAGGTATAGGATCAAGCATACATGTAAATTATGTAATTATTTTTGACAGTATATCCTTATTTATAGTAGAGAATGACTGGAGTTGTTCCTTGGGCAAATTACGATGCGTCATTTGATGGCAATGGTGGCAATTATCTGCGTCTCAGTATTGTAGTACATTATAAAAGAGTATGCAATAATGACATTGAGTGCAAATTATAATTTTAATTCAAATTATTAAATAGATGCCACCACAAGGGGGCACAATCCAGCGTCTTCTTGTGCCAGTCCCAAGTTTGGATAAATGCAGAGGGTTGTGTCAGGAAGGGCATCCGACGTAAAACTATAAGAATTCCATACCGGATCGGTCGCGGCCCAGGCACAGGGCTACTTGGGCTACTGCTCGTCGAAGAAGGAGAGAAGGAAGGCGTGTTCGAAGACAGAGAGAGAAGAGGAAAGGCAAGAGTGTAGGACTGAAAGTAGGGACTTTGAATGTTGGGACTATGACAGGGAGGAAGGAAGGTGGATATACTGTGTGTCCAGGTGGAAAAGGTAGGAAGGCTAAAAGCTTAGGAGCAGGGTTTAAGCCATTTTACTATGGTGTGGATGGGAAGAGAAATGGAGTAGGAGTTATCCTGAAAGAGGAGCTTGGAAGGAATGTTCTGGAGGTGAAGAGAGTATAAGATAGGGTGATGAGTATAAAGATGGAATTTGAAGGTGTGATGTTCAATGTTGTTAGTGGTTATGCCCCACAGGTAAGAAGTGAGTTAGAAGAGAGGGAGAAATTCTGAAGTGAGTTAGATAAAGTGATGCAGAGCATCCCCAGATGTGAGAGAGTGGTGATTGGTGCAGATTTTAATGGACATGTTGGTGAAGGGAACAGAGGTGATGAGAATGTGATGGGCAGGTTTGGTCTTCAGGACAGGAACGCAGGAGGACAGATGGTGGTAGACTATGCAAAAAGGATGGAAATGGCTGTAGTGAATACTTTCTTCCAGAAGAGGCAGGAACATAGGGTGACATACAAGAGTGGAGATAGAAGCACTCAGGTGGACTACATCTTGTGTTGACGTTGTAATCTGAAGGAGATCAGTGACTGCAAAGTAATGGTAGGGGAGAGTGTAGCCAGGCAACACAGGATGGTGGTGTGCAAAATGACTCTGGTGATGAGGAAGATGAAGAGGACTAAGGCAGAACAGAGGATAAAGTGGTGGAAGTTAAAAAAGGACGAATGTTGTGTAGTTTCAAAGGAGGAGTTGAGACAGGCTCTGGGTGGTCAGGAGGTGCTTTCAGATGGCTGGACAACTACAGCTAATGTGATCAGGGAGACAGGTAGGAGGGCACTTGGTGTGGCATTGGGAAATAGGAAAGTGGACAAGGAGACTTGGTGGTGGAACGAGGAAGTTCAGGAGTGTACAGAGAGAACGAGGTTAGCTAAGAAGAAGTGGGACACTGAGAGAACCGAAGAGATTAGGCAGGAGTACAGGGAGATGCAGCATAAGGTGAAGATAGAGGTGGCAAAAGCCAAACAAAGAGCATATGAGGACTTGTATGCTAGGTTAGACAGTAAGGAGGGAGAGGTGGATTTGTACAGGTTGGCGAGGCAGAGAGATAGAGATGGGAAGGATGTGCAGCAGGTCAGGGTGATTAAAGATAGGGAAGGAAATGTGTTGACAGGTGCCACAAGTGTGATGAGAAGATGAAAGGAGTACTTTGAAGAGTTGATGAATGAGAAAAATGAAAGAGAACAAAGAGTAGAAGAGATGACTGTTGTTATCTTAGAAAAGATTATTTACATCAGCCTTCACATCACTCAAGCTTTAACAATGGAAACCAGACTATCATGGGTTCTATTCCAATGCTGAATAGTTGAGACCCTTGCATTATATATTAAGGCAGTAGATCATTCCAGACGAACAATATCTATAAAGTAGGAAAGCCATTGCTTTACAGACAGAGAATTAGGAGGAAACCACAAACTAATATTGGTTTTCTCAGCTGCTGTTAACCCCGAAAAGAAAGTTTGTTTTTGATTTAAAGTCAAGGTTACTGAAGAATCATCATTAAGGGGGAAAAAACCTGCCTCGCATTCTCAGAATACATGTAAGAAACTGCCTATTGCTCTATTGTTACATTTATTATACACAGAGGATGAAATAAGTTTCATTCTGAAACGTTTTAATGGTATATAGTATATCCTGTGAACTACATTGTAGTTTATGAGCTGGTAAGCAGGGTTTTTGGATCAGGCCAAAATATTTTGCCAAATTATTTCCCAATCAAAACTGTGATCCTGCACTCCAAGTTCTTTGTCCCAAATTTGAGTAATAACAACACTGTAAAATCTGATTAGTTAACCTTATTTGAAAAAAGCAGGCAAACCGGTTGCACTTAAAATATTAAGTACAGTAGAATAGGGTATTGTGTGTTCTAGTAACTAATGCTTACAAAGTAAAATATACTTATCTCCAAGTTACTATAACTAATAGAAACCAGTATAAAGTACTTGGCAATTTGCTTACTGTGTACTATTGGATAAGTATAGACTACTCAGAAGTACCAGTTCAGTATACTAACTTGCATGATGTAAACTTTACTGTTGTGTGTATTCCAAATAACAGAATTATCTAAGTTAGGCTAACTGAAGTTAAATTACCCGTTACTACCCTGCCTGTTATTTGGATTACTCTGTTGTTTGCTGCCTGTCCCTACCAGTGCCTGTTTACAGGATTATTCCTTGACCCCTGCCTGTATCACGTTTATCCTATTGTCTGCTGCCTGCCTCGACCATTGCCTGCCTTTTGTTTATGCCATTGTCTTGTCTCCTCCATTCCTGTTTGCTGGTATTTGACCCTGTCTTGTACAACAACTCAAATAAAGCTGCAAATGGATCCCTGTGCCCACGACCCATCATTACAGAAGACTTCATCTAAACAAGATCCAGCGGCAGTTGTACATCTGTCTTCGGAGCTATCCGCTCAAGCAGCTCAGGTAGCGGCCCAACAGTTTCAACTGGACTGGCTGACTTCACTCACTGAGGATATGGCATGATCGCTTCGACATGACGCTGACACACCGATCAGTCGCATCCACTCCGCTCCCCAGTCAAAACACCACTGCTACCAGCAGCCCATGCCTAGCTTTTCCAGAAAAGTTCAACGGCAATCCAGGTAAATGTAAGGGGTTTTTGCTTCAATGTAATCTCTTGTTAACCAGCAACCTTTTCTCTACCCCACAGAGCATAGCCGCATAGCTTTTGTTTGCTTTCTGCTATCTGGAAAAGTGCTTGACTGGAAGACAGCGATATGGCAGCCTAACGGAATAACTTTCCATACCTTCAATGACTTCCTACGTCATTTCAGAGAGGTGTTCGACCACCCGGCTGATGGAAAATGTCCCGGAGAACTGCTGCTCTCTCTGTCACAGGGAGGAGAGAAAGCAGTGGATTACGCATTAAAATTCTGCACTTTAGCGTCCCAGACCGACTAGACCGAGAGCGCTCTCAAACTTATGTTCCACAAAGGATTAAGTGAGGAGTTACAGTCAGAACTTGCCTGCCGGGACGAAGGTAAAACACTCTCTCAACTAATTAACTTAACCATTCATTTGGATAATCTCATACGTTCCAGACCCCGTCACAGAACGCTCAGTCATCCGGTATCTCACCCAGTGGAGGCCGCGTGTTCAGTCGAACCCATGCTTCTAGGCAGCACCCGCATCTCACCAGTAGAACGCAAACTTTGTCTAACGGGTCAGCTATGCCTCTATTGTGGCCAATCAGGACACCAGCAACGGTCATGTCCCATTCGTCCCATTAAGAAATCAGAGGTGAGGGATTCTCCATCCAAATCCCTAAATACCACTGAAGTTCCAGTTAAACTAGTCGTTCAGAGCAAGGAGGTTTTTATAAACGCTCTCATTGATTCCGGTGCTGCAGGCAACTTTATGTCAACTGCTTTTGCTCAGAGATTGCTACTCACGCTAACCCCTTGTTCTTCCCATGTCACAGTGAGGGCCATAGACACATAGAAACATTAGAAGTATCTCCAGCATTAACTCTACAAGTGGGCATCTTACACACAGAAAGCATTCAATTCTACGTCATTCCTACTTCTTAACACAAATTAATTCTGGGTCTTTCATGGTTGAGACAACACAATCCCTCAGTTTCCTGGTGACAGGGCGAGATCGTAAGGTGGGACGATTCCTGTCATATGCAGTCTTAAACCCGTAACTAAACCCTCTGTGCAGCCTCTTTCAGCAGTTTTCCTGACGGAGTCCAGCATCAGCAGGATTCTTCTTCGTCAAGAAGAAAGATTGTTCGTTACGACCCTGTATCGATTACCCAGGTCTTAACGATATAACTGTAAAGTATTGTTATCCTCTCCCCTTGGTTCCAGCTACCCTAGAGCAGCTATGTCAAGCTCGCTTTTTCACTAAGCTGGACCTACGTAATGCTTACAATCTGGTCAGGATTAAGGAGGGCGATGAATGGAAGACAGCATTCTCAACTGCCAGTGGCCATTATGAATACCTAGTGATGCCCTTCGGTCTAGCCAATGCCCCATCTGTCTTTCAGTCATTCATAAATGACATTTTCCGAGATATGCTGGAGAAATGGGTGTTTGTCTACATAGATGACATCTTAATTTATTCAAATTCCTTGTCTGAGCATGTGCTTCACGGTGGATCAGTCCTCAAGAGGTTGATCCAATATCAACTCTACGCTAAGGAAGAAAAATGTGAGTTCCACCAAACCAGTACAGCTTTCCTGGGGTACATCATCAGTTCTGAGGGGGTGACCATGGATGACCAAAAAGTCAAAGCTGTCCTAGATTGGCCCCAGCCTCATACAGTGAAGGAACTGCAATGCTTCCTGGGGTTTGCCAACTTCTATCGAACGTTCATAAAAAACTATAGCCTCATAGCTGCCTTTTGAAACCCGCTGATGGACCAGGAGGACCGCCGGAGGAGGGAGCCAAGATACAGACGCCTCCCCTTACGGTAGATGGTGAGGAGGCATATCGAGTCAACGTACTCCTGGATTCTCGACACCGGGGGGGTATTCTACAATACCTGGTAGACTGGGAGGGTTACGGTCCGGAGGAGAGGTCCTGGGTGAACACAGGAGATATCCTGGATCCCACTCTCACAGCAGAGTTTCATAGGGCCCATCCGGAGAAACCGGCCCCCCGACCCCGTGGAAGACCCCGGCGTTGTGTGCCTCCTCACTTCAGGAGCCATTCGCAGAGGGGGGGAACTGTTACATCTGAGGTTCCCGCACTGCCTCCTCTTGGCCGTCAGTGGGAACCGTTGCCTGAATATTAATTCAGACTACAATTCCCAGCAGCCCTCATACCTGGGGCTGACCACTCCCCCTCATTCCACACCTTTTGCCAGTTGCCTCATTATGGACTCTATGTATACTCTCAGTATTTGTTATCTCATTGCGAAGTCTTGTTTTGCTATGCAATCATTTCTGAGCGTTTTTCCCCTGTGTTTTGCCTACCCGTTGTTACCCTGCCTGTTATTTGGATTACTCTGTTGTTTGCTGCCTGTCCCGACCCGTGCCTGTTTACTGGATTATTCTATTGTCTGCTGCCTGCCTCGACCCCTGCCTGTATCACGTTTATCCTATTGTCTGCTGCCTGCCTCGACCATTGCCTGCCTTTTGTTTATGCCATTGCCTTGTCTCCTCCATTCCTGTTTGCTGGTATTTGACCCTGTCTTGTACAACAACTCGAATAAAGCTGCAAATGGATCCCTGTGCCCACGACCTATCATTACAACAGTGGAGTATAGGTATAAAGTAAATATACACATGTAACACACAATCACATTACAGTTAGAACAGGTTTATTTCCTTAAACCTTCAATTTTCACACCACAGCTTTAACACATTTGCATCTGTTACAACAGTCAGGAATGTGGCCAATAACAAAAGCAAAAACAAAAACTTTTGTTTCAAAGAAGTGCCATAATTACTTAGCAGACAATAGCAACTGACACTACTCTCATACACATAAGCAACATAGTGCTAAACCATTAATAGCCATAACCATCACTCAGTCAATCAAATGCAGTTTTCGTGATGCTTTTAAACAAACAATTTGTCACCTTTCCCCTGCTTTTGCGAAGTGCTGTGTGTGCAGCAGGATTGCAAAAACAATTATAATAATTATAAGAACAGTTATAGAGGAATAGTCTGAGCATAAGGCATATAAAAACCTCTATGTATTCTATGTTTTTTGCTATTAACACAATAATAACAAAAACAAAAAAAATTACCATTTCAAAGAAGTGCCATAATGACTTAACAATGGCGACCGGCACTACTACTATTTTTCAACTAACTCTTCAATAATTGCACTAACTCAACAGGAGATTTTTTAGAGTTTGGAATCTTGGGGGGAGTTTGTTCTCACCCAACCTAAGCATCACTCTCTGGATGAAGTTTAACGTGTTTCTCATGGCCTTTGGTTATTCAAGGTGGAGAGAATAAGTTAGGCAAAAGGCAAAGTGCTTGTGGTAGGTTTGTGAGATTTTCCATCACAATACCTCCTTCCAGAATAATGGCAGTTGAAAGTGGGTTTAAGTGGAGATGACTTGAAGACACAGGTGCATCTTTGCTGATAACAGTCAGCAAGCCAACAGTCACCTGTGCCCTGCCCTCATTATCATTTGAATCCTGTATGACACAAAAACTCCATTACAACAGTGAAATATTATCTATCTGTCCTGCTTACACAGCCTTCAAGTCTTGTTCATCAATTTCACTTTCTTTTTGTTTGACAAATGTTACTTTATACGTTTCGGCTATCATCTACAGCATTCCTCAGAAGCGTCACCTGACTGCTGTGACTGTGCTCCCTTCTAGTACTGAACTCACAGGGACATATTCCATAATCTTATTTTTCTGTAACTATGTAAGAACTTACAAAGGCAGTGTTGTAAAAGTTAGTTGGATCGTCACCAAGTAGTTTTGGGAGGCCTCTGAGAACAAGGGTACGTAGTGCTGTTACATCTGGCTTTTAGTGGAAAGGACAAATTAAGTTCAGGATAATACAACATTCAACATTACAATACGAACACAAAATGTTTTTTTTTTTGGTGGAGAGGAGTCATCTCCAAATCTAGTACACAGTTTATCAGGAGCAAAGGACCTAGTGTTTTAACAGTACTGCAAGTTGCCAGTTCTTAAAATACAGTATTTATGCTTGTTCAACAAATGACATTAAGAACCCTTTAGAAGACTTACGCCTGAATCGATCTGCTGCACAATTTCAGCTAATTTTTCTCCAACACTTCCTTTCTTGGACTTGAAGATACTGACAAAGCGTGGTGTGAAGTGGTCCAATGCCTCAAAAAAGTCATTTTCTAGATTTGTGGTTGTAATCCTGTTGAACTCTGCATATACCTGCAATGCACAGCAAAAACACACAAAAAACATGTGACTAGACTGGCATTTATTATGGGTATAAACAAAAAAAAAAAGCATACAAGTGTCAGTACTTACTTGTCTCTCTGAAAAAAGGGCAGGCCACCGCTCCTTCAGGGTTTTCACTGGAGGTTCGGCCTCCACAATCTCATTAAGATTATCTGCTTTTGGCTGAAACCATGGCCATCCCAACAGCACCTCAGTTCCCTCTTTCTCCGTCATGTTTAAAGGTAATGTCCCACCCATCTCGGGGCTTGGCTCGGTATCATTCCGGGTTCATAAATGTGACTTCCGATGTCCAATGTCTTATAATTCAGATAGCACATGAGAACATAATTATTTATTCTCACAGATGAATAAACACTCACCCTTAAATTATATTGCCATTCGCTCGCATCCAAGTTTATTTTAAAGTTCACTGTACATTAAACTTCTCCATACATTACATGTAAAACACAAGACAATTGTTTAAGATACAGATGCTGTTTGCTAATAAAGGACGTCTGTGCAAATCGGTTCTTTAGCAAACTCAACTAACAGTTAACGCGACAGCTTAACAGCTCTATAAGTTTCTGCAAACTTAACTAAATTGACCAAAGAACAAATATTTCATGAGTGACCGTGTAAAATTCACAACCGTTTTCGAGAAAATTTAAATATATATATATTTTCTCCCATCTCATATGTATTGCCTTTAGGGGTTCTGTATAACACGTCTTTTCTTTCCGAACATGGTATTGGGATGCTGTGGATTGCGGGGGAATGTGGGTGGGGCGATGGGATCACGATGCTGCCTCAACATCGTGATGTCTGTCAGCCATCGTCGATGGATGATGGCATCGTCTATCGGCCCAACCCTTGACGAAATATTAAGTAAATATTACTTAGGCAGTTCTATTTGAATTTACTTATGTATTTAAGCACAGTAAATGAAAAGGAAACCTCAAGTAGCTTATTGAATTATACGTGACATTTTTAAGTAAAAAGACAAAATAGGATTTGTTTGTAAAATATACCTAAATTATGTTCTTTTTATTTAAAAGATCAAAAAATCATTTTTTACAGTGTATCTTTCTTCCTCTCTCGGAAGAGTACCGGGACAGCCACCAAAACATGTCTCAACTTGTGCAGTGTTTGTTAGCTAAGTTAATATGAAACAAATGATAGCTAGCACTATTACAGCAGTAGAATGATCAAATTCTCACACAATTATTATTTGTTTGATAACTTACCTCACTGTTCTTTACACGAAGAGATCCTCGAATTCGGTCTACTGGCTTCTACTGCACCTGCGCAGATCTGGTTGCTTTTAGGGTATGTTAGAAAATACTCGCTCTTAGCACATGACAGCAACTTAAGCCTTGTTGTGATAGTAACTTAAGCCCTATTAGGTTGACTCAAAATAAAATTTGCGAGTGATCCTGCCTTAAGCCATGTAAACGTCACTCAGAATAAAAAGTAAAATGTACTTATTTACCATGCAATTACATGTTACTTTATAAAAACTATTAAGTAGTACATATTAGAACTGGTAACTTATTTATGCAAGTTATGACAGCTATTAGATTTTTCAGTAAAGATGCCCACATTTTTCCCTAATAAGATTGTCATATATGAGAGAAACCTTGACAATGTTCCCCTTTAACTGATCAAACCATAGGACTATAGGATGAGATGTTAAAGGTCTATCTCAAGGGACTCCATAAGCCTTAAGCAAAGATCAAGCAAAGATCAAGCAAATACAAAAACCATGAAACACCGGGTAGATTATAACAAGACTGTAAATCCTGGAATGTCCTTAGCCCTGTTTTATTATAAATGTTTTTTTAGAGTATTAATGCTTCTATCTGACCAGAGTGGGCATGTGTATGGCTTCATGTCTCGTAGTAGGTAATAATTACTCCAGATAGGAGACTGCATACAAAATTTTGATGAAAAGTTAACACATTTTTCCACTAAACGCCATGTAGATATTGAGTTAGCTATTATTGGACCAAATTCTTTAGAGGCTTTTTTAAGTTTGATTCCTGAAAATAGTACATCCTTCAGTCTATGAGGGGCAACCAATGATTGTTCTATTAATTTTCACGGTGAGGCAGGGGAGGGTTGTGCATCCAGCCAGGAGCTCAAAGATTTTAACTGGAATGACCAGTGGTAACAGTTTTTTGTTGTTCCAAATAAATTTAGAGGTCATCCTATGTAGATCAGTGAAATAATCTTTAGGGGGAGAAAATGACAACATGGAAAATAAAAAGTTTAAGCGGCCAAGTACATTCATCTTTATTAACACAATCGTCCCTTGCAACGTCAATTTCAAAAATGACCATTGTTGTAAATCTGATTGTATTTTATTCATAAGTGAGACATAATTCTCAGAGCTGGCATTTGAGAAACAGGGAGGGATATTTATGCCAAGATATGCCACCGAAGAGGTAGGTTGTTAGGAAGTGGGATTTTCTTTGCTGCGTCATTTAACGGAACTAATAGAAACTTCCCCCAACTTATTTTATAACCTGAAAAGGAGCTGAATGTGAAAAAAAGATTCATGATCTGAGCGAGTGACTCAGTAATGTCAGAAAAATAAAGAATTATATCATCAGCATAAAGTGAAATTTTATGATTTGTATCTTTAAATCTTTATTAGGGCAATCATGGGGTCTTGTCTTATGGCCTGTGCTAAAGGTTCCAGGGAAAGAGCAAATAAAATTGGGGATAAAGGGCAACATGGACAAGATCCTCTATTAAGAGGAAACAGATTAGAGATAATCTACCCTGTTTGAACCACTGCCTGAGAGCAGTTGTATAGTGTTTTTATCGTCTGTATAAAGTTTGAATCAAAGCCAAATACATTAAGGATTGCCCATAAGTAACTCCATTCGAGCCTGTCAAAGGCTTTTTCATCATCCAAGCTAAAAAGTGCTGCTGGGATATTAGATGTTTCCAGGATGGTAAGAACATAAAAAAGTCGTCTTACATTGTGTTTGAATACTACTAATAAACGAATAAGACCTTCCTTCATTTTTAATGCCAGAAGTCTACTTGATCTCTCATTATAATAATAATAGTTGACTCTAGTTCTATGAATCAATATGTTGAATAAATTCTGCAACATATTGCGCAACTGAATTATATTCCTTTTTCAGTGCTGTCAGGAGTTTCTCTCTAGATTCACAAAATGTTGTTTTTTGATTATTTTCTATGAGAGAGATCGGAGTTTGTAAATTGTAAGTCCTATTCCTAGATGTATGGAGACGTGTTGAAAAGGAAATAGCATTGCCCTGTAGAAAACTTTTACTTCCCACATGGATTGTGAATTAGAAGCAGAATCCTTATTAAGAAGAATAAAGTCAGCGTGACTAGAATAAAGATGTGAAATGTAGTCACTATTTTTCAAAAGAGCACTATTAAATCTGTTTGAAGTTGGGGTTATGATTATTTGAAGCATAAATGCACATTATGCAAAACTTATTATTATTAATGACCACACATACATAAGCCATTCGGCCCACATTTTTAGACCTGATATGTTCGATATCAGCCCTAAATTTCCTATTAAATAAAATTAACACTCCTTTAGTTTTATTGTTTGCAGACGAATATGCAACAGGTCTGTAATGTCTATTTTGAAAAAGATAAACATCCTTCTGTCTTAGATACGTTTCTTGTATTAACGCTATGGATACCTTATGCTGCTTAAGATAATGTAAACATTTTGCCCTTTTTACTTTAGAATTCAGGCCTCAGACATTCCATGACATCAGCACTAAGTCAGATACTCCGGTTCTTGTAGTGGAGGAATAAACGGATATATTTGCATATTAACATGATACTGCATAAAAGAAAACCAAACAGACACTTTCGAAACATAAAATATCATGAACACACGAACGCCCAACCGGGAACAATATGTACTTGAAAAAGTAACACTGTTAACCGTTAACAACTGAGGAGGCATTACTTGCCTTTCTCTGTCTTTGGTTAAACTCCCAAATATCACAAGTTCTTCGGGGAGCTCCTTCACGGTGACGCAACCGCCCCAAGCCCCTCTAACCAAGATCACTACATCAAACAGCTAATGTTAACGGACAGTCCACAAATGTATCAAGTATTGACTCATGTATCACCAGAGTTTAATTGGTCTCCGTGTTAGCAAGAACATCAAAACCGTTACCGCGAGCCCGGTTTTTCCTGTCAGCATTCTGCTCACCGCCGAGAAACATTTCTGCATCCGATGGCCAGTGAATCTCAACTCATGAATCTCACCACCATCCTGTTAGATTTTCCTTGAATTTGGCTGAGCAGTCATTGGGTGGCTCGCCAATGTAGAATGCTTCCAGTACATAAATGAAGAAAGCTGGACCAAGTTCAGGGGAAAAGAGTTTTATTGAAGATGCTCGTGTAGCATAGCTGTCTTCTGAAACTTAACCCAAAGTTCTGT
>JAZGTK010014947.1:0-13471 GCA_036877625.1 Ambastaia sidthimunki
GGTTAAGAGCTATAGGGAATCACAACATGTTTGATTATTGCTGAAGGCAGATGAAAATGAATGAAATTTAGCATTTACCTCTTGACCTAAACAGCAACCATACTCCTCTGACACTCTTTTAGCTACAGACATGGCCGCCACTCTTCTGGGTTGTGTGCAGCCGATCTTCCCCCGTGTGGTGTAACCAGCTTCAGCCAGATACTGAGTGATCTGAGTGGTCTTCCCTGAGCCCGTCTCTCCAATCACAATCAGGATCTGGTTGTCATGGACAGCCTGTAAAGACACGACAGTTGAGTTTTCTACCAACTGAACTCGTCATCCTGAAGAACTGAAGATATCTGATCGAGCTCCAGACCTGAATGAGCTGCTCCTTCAGCTTGTAGATGGGAAGGCTCTCTCTTTGTTCCAAGATGGACAGTTGAGTCTTTTTTCCATAAGATGCCTTGTTGCCTCCAAAGGCGTGTTTCTTCCATTCGGGGATGTCGTTGGGCATCATGCCTATGCCCCTCATGTTGGCAGCTATCTGCCTGCCGTCGGCTGTGTGGAGGGGCGTGTGAAGACAGGAAACAGCAATTATTAGAGATGCAAAAGTGTGATAGTAGCTCTGTGCCGGCTGGAGCTCACATAAGGCCAGAGGGCATATGAGCAGCAGAGATAGGCTTGTTAAACGCTGGCCAGCCACCATCTCAGGAAATCAGATGGCCATCTATGAACTCACTACCAGTATGAACAAACAGACAGGAAGTATATCTGGACAAATCAGTGGCTTTTTTTGTATTATTTAACATCTCGATATTTTTACTGATGGAGGACATGAAAGTATATATGCTTAAAATATATTAAAATGTTGCATTTTTTGCCGTTTCCGATTGCTCATAAGAAGACAAATTCCAACATTCCGAGTTGAACGGAACACAACGTTATTTCCGGTTTTAGATGCTACGAATAAAGCCTGAGTGTCTTACCATCAGGCAACGGATCCACCCAATGTTTGTTCAGGCCCATGGGGATGGAGTCCATCTCTGCCTCCCGCTGGGCCTGTTTCACCTCCCGTCGTTCTTTGGCCAGGGCACTCTGCATCATGGCTGCTTGGGAGAGAGATCCATCTGGATTCTGTCAGAAAGTACGAAGATGCAGCTGGATTAATGAAATACACAGAGCTTCACTTTCCTCAAAGCAGCAGAAGATTATTCAGCCAGGTGTGGAACAAGGCGGCAGGTGGTCTGACATACCTTGACGATCTTGACAGGGCTCATGTCCATGCTCTGTTTAGTGTGGCCCCTCAGGAACGGAGGCTCCTCTTCCACCAGCTCGATCTCCAAATCCTCATCTGACAGACAAACCATAACAAGAAATATAAGGCAGGCTGTTTATGGCAGCCAGAAGTATTTCCACAAATCTGATACTTAAAGGATTACAAAGAACAGTGTTTTCTTTATTTATTTTCATTATTGTCTCTTTGAATAGACAGATACAGGCAGAAAACAGTTGGGAATAAAAATGGGATAAGAATCAGGAATGCAGGACGCATTCAAACCTGTGCCGCCCACGTGAGCACCAAAGCTCAATGCATCTGAGCATGTGCACTAACCACCAGGCTATGGATATGACAAAAGCAGAATTTGAAAATATAATGCTAACAACATATTGCATAACCATGTTTATTATCCTTGACCAAACAAATGCTCTTTTAAAGGTCTCTAGACAAAAAAAATAACATGTTAAGTAAGCAAATATAACAAGGATAATGGCCTACCCTCTTCATCATCTACTTTAGGAAGAATTCCTGTTTCTTCATCAAAGTCTGGGAATTCCTCCTTAGACAACACATTGGCAGCAATCATCTAAACAGAGTGAGCAAGAAGGACATTAAAACATGAACGTGAACCTGCACCATGCGGAAAACATGGCATAGCTTGTTGTCACGCACCTGTTTGATTTCCCACTTCTCTGGATCGGAGATCTTGGTGAGTCTTTTGCGTTCCAGTGTGTCATCCTCCACCTCGGGAGTGTGGCCCAGGTTGAGGTTAGTGGGTCTGTCTGGGTTCCTCATGGCTGACTCCTCATGACCTTCTCCACCCACATTTCTCCTCCTGTTAGGGTTCAGATCTTCACCCGTGTCCTGGTCAACATCCTAAATACAAGGCAATCCAAAGATCAGTGTGGGAAAAAAAGTGCATGATGACCAGTCAGCATAAAAAAAACAAAAAAAAACCAGAATGAACATAAATGTGCCGTCTTCACTCTATTTAATTTTAGTCTGGTCCAGTTTGGGTTAAAGACTACTCACCTTCATACTGAGGCTGGTTTTGGATCCAGTAAAGGATAACACCTTGACTTTCACCCTTTGACCTTTGCTCACCACATCAGCCACATTTGCCACCCGACCCTCTCTCCTAAGCTCGGAAATGTGGACCAACCCTTCCCAGCGTTTCCTATATTAAAGGAAAATCGGTGGACAAGTTTAACATTATGATTCTTATCTTAACATACATTCCAGAGTTGGCCTAAGAATATACAATTAATTAAGCTCACATCATGTGCCAAAGATTAGATACAAGGTAGATAAAAACATACCTAAGACCTTCCAACTGCACAAAGCAGCCAAACTGCATGATACTGGTGACTTTGCCATTGTAGATATCCCCCACTGATGGCTCCTCTGGTGGGGGGCGATCCACATGCTTGTCTTTCCAGCGGTCCGAGCCCTTATCTCGGTCTCCCCGTGCGGGACTCCTGGACCTGCTGCGAGAGTGCCAGCGGGACCTGCGCTTCCTCCTGTCCCGGTCGTTAGAGCGAGATCTGGAACGCGAGCGGGAACGAGAACGGTGCCGTCTGCGTCTGTCTCTATCTCTCTCTCTCTCTCTGCTGCGGCTGCGACTTCTGCGTTTCTTCTTGCTGCTGGTTTCAGATCTAAAACGATGATGGAGGACATCAGGCGGGTCCAAGAAGCCGAAAGTCAAACCTTCACACTAGAACCTAGTCAAATCTTTCTCACCTGTGTTTGCTGCTGTTCTCTTGTCCACTAACACTGGGCATAAACATCTCCAGCTCTTTCATGGCATCGGCAGCAACTTTCACATCATCCTCGTCTAACATATTCTGGTTAGAAAGTAAACAGATTACGATAGAAAATTCTGATTCTGTTTTATTTAAAACACACTTTCAGAGACGAAATAAAAAGAAATTTACCCTGTTATCAGGATTGTCCGGTCTGCACAAGGCTGGAAACATTTCCTTTAGCTTGTCTTTTTCACTCTTTGGCTTGGCCACAGGATGAGATGCTGTATAATAAAGAACAGATGAGGATGAGCAGGAAAAAAAACATAATAAAACCATGAGAATAAATGTACAACATTTGCTGCATATTTGGTGAATCAGAATAAAATGCAATAAAACCAGTTCTTTCATGTACCCACCTTTACTGGTAGATGCTTTTGAGGGGGGACGCATGGTTTGAATGAGGCGAAGCAAATTGCTGATGAGTGAATCCTGAAGGGACAGACGTTACAGACTGAGTAAAAGTATATTTAACCTTCACAAGAATAGAAGGTGGAACAAACGCTTCAGACAAAGACACAATATAAACATCAATGAAATGTTACAATCCTTACTGTGAAATCTGCCCCATTTTTTAACAGCACTGTCTTAAATCCGTCAAAGCTTGGGTTTGTCTCAGCAAGACTGATTACAAATTCGGCTGAAATGCACAAACATACAAACAAACAACATACAAATAATAGGGAATTAATACAGACTTTTTAAGAACAAAGCAATCTATAAACAGAGACTGTAAAGCAGCAGTCCAGGGTCCCGATTATACTTATATTTAGTGTATCAGGTTACTGGCAGCCTAAACAACAGTCCCTTATAGTAATAATTTACCTCTACATTAGTTTGCTATAGAAACACATTAACATATTACAATATTTTTTTTAAATCAAAATAAGAGTTACTGTATATCTGTTATATTACTGTATATTCCCCAAATAATGGAAGACAAAAATCTTTCTCACTTGTTTTAATGACAGCAATGAATAATGGAAAGTTACCAGAGTTTTATTACAGTAAAGTAAAAGTAACTGATATTGTGGCGTGAACCAGTTACACGTTGGAACGGTAAATATTTACATGGGACAACATTTCTGTTTTTTAAGAAAACAAAAGGCCATAACGCTCTTCTTAATCACGTTCATATTATTAAGAACTTTAAGAACAGTAAACGTATCCGTACACAGGTACAGATTTGTATCTAATAATATAAAACGGAGCCCGTTCGCATAAGGAGGCTAACACGCTAGCTGCGCAACACACCACAACAACGTGTCCCGATTAAATCTCATTTATCTACTCACCAAGATCCTTATCGCTGATCCCTAAATGGTTGTCAAGTTCGGTACAGACTTTAGACACCAAAGACAAATATTCGAGCTGTTTAAGCTCGTCCTCTCCAATCTCTGCCATCTTAAACAATGTTGATGTTTCGTTCACCGGAAATCGTACAACACTTCCTTTTCTTTAATAACTTCAACTTCCGGGTTACGTAACTGCGTCCTCTAACGGTCATAACGAGGAATTGTTGAGAAGGCAATATTTTCTTTTCTCAGAAAATATGACAACAAAAATATCACATTGAGAATGTTTTTAGAACTCTACATGTGACACATTATGTTACTAATATAACTTTTAAGAGTATATTTAACACAGAATATACGAAACGTTAACACGTTATGAATTGAATTGAATACGATGTCAGGTCGACTCGTTAGTCATAGTTTTTCATCATTTTATATTACACAAAAAGTCAATATTCTGTGTCATTTCAGCGACTACAAAGTTCATTATGTGGGACTACGGCGACATCCAGTGGTAGATTTGTGAATGTCCGGTCGGTCCACTGACAGGTCCCTGCGTAAATACGCCGCACTACGGTACAGTCGTTGCGGGTCTATGATGCTGAGGTTAGGCTTCGCACAATCATCAAGCGCCGCCAGAAACATCGCACAGTTCAGCCTCTTCACCGGATCACTTTTGCGAAAAAACAAACCTCACACTTTATATAAGAGTTGTGGAGCAGCAAAAGTCGTACAGTTTGGTCAAAAGTCAGTGCCTGTGAGTTTCAGACTTTCCAGGGACTGTTTCAGGTAGGCTGTGACCTCTGACGCCGGTCTGTTCCCCGGGCCGGATTCGTGTCTCATCGCGTAACTCAATCGCTTACACAACCGATTATAAAACGCAAGCCTTGTTATTAGCACTGCAGCTAACATACAGACTTTGGGTTTGTCTGAAAATCCAGTGAGCTGTCTGCTTGGACAGCGTTTTTTTGACATCATAGTCGCTTTTGAATGTTCTAACCTGCCTATGATGTACAAAAATAGTCTGACAGCCTGTGGGTATAAACCCACAGACCTTGTTTATCTGCACTAAAACTGCTAGGGTGAGATTGTAAGTGTTGCCAAAGAGTTAAATGTGTTTTCTGACATGCGCTTCATTGCATTGAATGTGGAAAATGTATTTTACAGCGCTGCTGTGAAAGCTTATTGAAGCGCTATAGGGAGCTGTACTAAGTTAAGGCTTAATATGTAATGGTTAAATGTCAAAGAATAACGTTGCTTACATATAGATCTGACATTGACAGTGCCCATTTGTGCAATATGATTCACACCATGACCATTTTATCCTGGTCTAGTGAGCTTTAATTGGTGGATAGAGTTCTTTATGCTCTTTATGCATTAGGCAGACACTTTTATCCAAAGCACTTTACAGTGCATTCAAGATATACATTTGATCAGTTATGTAGGTACCCTGGGAATCGAACCCCCAACCTTTTGCACTGCTAACAAAATGCTCCACGAGTTTAGACTACAGGAACTCTTCTTAAGTGGTGTAAATCATGAGCCGTATGAACTAATACATGCTACATACTCTGATCATCTGTCTGTTTTATCTGTAGGTCTTCTGGAGCTGTCTGCTTCAGCATGGCATCAGGGGGTGATGGACCAGCCAGATTAAAGACTCCAACACACACCAATCGCCTAAGTAAGGAGAAGTCCTCCTATCTACTCCAGCATGCACACAACCCTGTGGATTGGTGAGGGGCTCTGAGATCTTCAGGCTTACTGTGAACACAACCCCTGATGAAATTTAATCCAGTTCTCCAGTTCTTGGGCACATCTGTAACATGCCATCTTTGAAATGAAGTCTTTTGCTTCATTGTTCTGTGATGTTTCTTTCTTAACAGGTATCCGTGGGGGCAAGAAGCTTTTGACAAAGCAAAGAATGAAGACAAACCCATTTTTCTATCAGGTAAGGTAGTGGTATACTTGAAAAGATCTTGGTTGATAAATCCACGGATATTGCATTATTATCTTTGGCACTGTTACTGACTCTAGTGGGTTATTCCACCTGTCACTGGTGTCACGTGATGGAGAGGGAGTCGTTTGAAGATGAGGAGATCGGACAAATCCTCAGTGAGAACTTTGTCTGTATAAAGGTGGACAGAGAGGAGAGGCCAGACGTGGACAAAGTCTACATGACCTTCGTGCAGGTTTTGACTAGTAGAATTTGTTGATGCTGTACTGCAACTTACGAGGGCCTTGCGTGATTAAAACACATTTAACTGCTTGTTGTCAAGGCAACCAGTGGCGGTGGTGGTTGGCCAATGAGTGTGTGGCTGACACCAGATCTACGGCCGTTCATAGGGGGCACATACTTCCCACCCAGAGACACCGGAAGAAGACCCGGATTAAAAACTGTTCTCTTCCGAATTATAGAACAAGTAAGACTGTGAATGCTTGAGCCGAGATTGAATTTTAACTTAAATTTACGTTCTGCCTCCAGAAATACAATAGTTGTCTTCTCGTCTTGACTTAATTTTCCCATAAATATTTATTGTCAAAAAATTATAATTGAGGATCGAAAATAGGAAAAGTAACAATGTTTTCAGGCTGTTGTTATGGTAACTATTTTCATTGTCTAAATTATGTTTGCAGAGCATTAGTCAAGTGTTTTTATTCCTTGTTTTATCTCTTATTAAACATTAGTGCCCGTAGTTTATTTTTAAGAGTGTTAAATTGTCTTCGCTGTAAAATCATTTTCTTAGTCTGTGTTTTATTTTCTAACACAAATGTCTGAACAAGCTAAACGTACCTGAAAAGGAGATATTAATTCATGTTTACAGAATAAACCCCCTCTCAGCAGTTTATTTCATACTTTGTGTTTTAGTGGCAGAGTAACAGAGAAACCCTGGAGTCCAGTGGAGAGAGAGTCCTGGAAGCTCTTAGGAAGGGGACAGCAATCTCTGCCAGCCCTGGAGAAACTCCTCCATCCGCTCCAGATGTTGCCAGCAGATGTTTCCTGCAGCTGGCTCACTCCTATGAGCAGGAATATGGAGGCTTTAGGGAGGCACCCAAATTCCCTTCACCAGGTAAACAAGCAGAAATTAATTTAATGAAGGATTTATCGTTACTGTTTGTTAATAATTTTGTCTTAAGAAAGACACAAAAAGAGAACACCAAACAAACAGAAAACAAACACAGTAAAGCAAATGTCAACCCAGCTTCCTGTTTAGCATTTGCATTGTAAGTCAATTACCTGTCAGACACGTATCTGCATGAAGAATGGTTTGTTTCTTTGTGTTTGACAACAGTGAACCTGATGTTCCTGATGTCGTTCTGGGCAGTAAATCGTTCCACCTCTGAAGGAGCAGAAGCCCTGCAGATGGCACTTCACACTCTCAGAATGATGGCACTGGGCGGCATTCATGACCACGTGGCACAGGTGACATCCTGTCAGAAGCTACTGTTAAAGGTAGGGTAGGCGATTTCAGAGGGGCTAGCAATAGCAAGCTAGCTTTGAAAGCTTGAGATCCCACCCTCCGTTCAGAGCGTCTCCAAAGCCACACCTCCTCCAATAGTGTGTGGAGGAATGCAAACACATAGGTTTACAGGCAAGTAGGATATCCTATAATTGCGGTCGGGCCGAATACAATGATTGGACATTCATTTTATGGATTTCACAGATACACACGTATATAGTATTTTAGGACCTCTTAGCGATTTCCATCAAGATGTGAAGAGACTTTCAGCCAGCATAACAAAAATTTTTTTTAGAAAAGATTGCCTACCCTGCCTTTAGTTATGAGATGTTAAATAGCAATTTTCCTAATTTTATAAGCTTGTCCAAATAAAACAGTGACACAGAAATCCTGTCCGTCTTCACAGGGTTTTCACAGATACTCCACAGACTCTTCCTGGCATGTTCCTCACTTTGAGAAGATGCTGTATGATCAAGGACAGCTGGCTGTGGCTTATATCACAGCTTACCAGGTGAGATTGTACAAGTCACTATATTTATAATATGTATAATAATTATTTATTTTTTAAACTATTGGGTCAAATTTTCCTGGGAATGCCCGTTTGACTTAATTTGACTTCAATATACTTTCTTTTTTGTACTTCAATTTTATGTTTTGAACAGAGATGGCAGTAGAGAGGTAAATGTTACTGATGGCAGCCTTAATATGTTCTGGTTGTATTTCTCTGGTTTGGGCTGGATGGGGTGTTATTGTCGCTCTTGATGTCTGCAGGTGTCTGGGGAACGCCTCTTTGCAGATGTGGCCCGTGACGTGTTGCTCTATGTCTCCAGAGATTTAAGCGACAAGGTGAGCCATCTTCTCCATCACATCCTGCTTTTGGCATCAGCCGTGCTGCATCAGCACCAGCTGGCAAAAGCCCTGAAAAATCGCTCCGAACGGAGCCCATTTTGAGGTCACACTCTCCGTGCGCCAGTACAGGGTGGCGGCCATCTTGTGTTGATAAATGGTTTGACAGAACGAAACAACACTCAGAATTAAACCCCCCTCAAATTGCAGAGGGCACATCTGTGAAGATTTATGGAGTCATTAGGTTCCCGCAAAGTGTGCCATTAACCTTCTTTATCTGTACTGTACTATTATCGTGCATGAGAGTTACAGTAGAGGTCATAGTTCTATATGGTGCAAAGCAGGGTTAAAGTTTGATAAAAGTCTTCTTTTAGTTAATATACCAGCGTAAAACAGGCGCAAACCATTGTTGGAAACACTTACTGACAGATATCCAAACTTTCTCCCTGTGCTATAAATTATCCACGTTTCGCTATACTTAAAACGGCATTCAAAAAACATGGCAGGTGCCGGGCAGGAAGTAATGATCTCTGAAAGAAACCAGCAAACCTTCTACAAGTGTCTACAAACAAGTGGCAAAAGCTAAATAAAACGTGTTTGATTTTCTGCTGCTTTCTGTAGTCTGGTGGGTTTTATAGTGCTGAGGATGCCGATTCCTTTCCCACGGTGGAGTCCACTGAGAAACGAGAGGGAGCGTTCTGTGTGTGGACAGCCGGAGAGATCAGAGAGCTGCTTCCTGTCGTCGTGGAAGCCGCCTCAGGAAGCGCGACTCAGGCGGACATTTTCATGCATCATTATGGAGTAAAAGAACAAGGCAATGTGGACCCTGCACAGGTTTGGGAATTTTAAGCTTTTATTGAGAGCCGGAACTTGGATAATAACTAAAATGTTATGATTTAAAAGAAAATATAAAGTATTAATTGTATTTGTATTTGTACCCCAAAATTGAAACTTTTATAATTTACTCACCCCCTTATGTTTTATGAAACTTGTATAGCTTTATTCCATAGGAGAAAAATAGATTTATTTATAGATATATTATGTCCAAAGCTGCATTTTGTTATATAGTGAAAGTGCATGGTGACCGAGGCTGTTCCTCACACAAAGCTTTTGTTGGCTTGGAATGCAGCACAGAAGTTATATGGATAAACATGATGCTTTAATTGGGCTTTTTGTCCTTTTCGGAGCTTGACAGCACCTGGTGACTATTCACCTTCATTGTATTAAAGAGAGCATCTCAAAAACTTCTACCTAACATCCCCTTATGGGTTTGAAATGACATGAGGGTGAGGTAACGATTACAGAGTATTTTGAGGTGAACTACCTCTTTAATATGCACAGTGTCTCAATTTGTTCTCGCTTTTTAATTCTCATCGTGTTCTTTGTGTTCTGTCAGGACCCCCATGGAGAACTGCAGGGGCAAAATGTGCTGATTGTGCGTTACTCAGTGGAGCTCACTGCTGCTCATTTTGGCATCAGCGTGGACAGACTGTCTGAGCTGTTAGCAGATGCCAGGGCCAAGCTGGCAGAGGTGCGAAGGGCCCGTCCGCACCCTCACCTGGACACCAAAATGCTGGCCTCCTGGAACGGTAAGACCTTTTGCGTCCTGATTGGAGGAAAAACGTCCATCAGCCAGTAATAAACTGCTTTAAATTGTAAATTGCTAATGCGCTGAAGCGGGTAAACACTGTAATTAGAGTTAATTGCTTTTCATAGAACGTGTTCCGATGGAAACAGACATCAACTAATCAATGAAAGGCAACGATATAAAGAAAATCTGCCATGACTGCAGGCCCGAGGCTACGCGTACCCCCTTCCTTTCTATGCACATTACGTTTTTATTGATTGTGTTTAGAAGTATTCGACAAGCTTCGTAAATGTTTTTTGTTCTTAATAGGAGCACTATAATATTAGAGTTCTTTCATGAGTCTCTTAGATGTGGTGCCAGGCCTCTAAAAGACTTTAGAGGGAACCTCTGGGTCGTGCCCTTTGCCCTCACTGTTTCTAATGAAAGGATATCAAAGCCTTCACAGGGTTCCGAGGCCCCTTCAGAGCTCGGCTGACAGACGCACCCAGGGAACAGTGACTAATGAGCTGATATCTTAATTAAAGAAAGCCTGGGACATTGTTTAATGGAAATGTTCCTTCCAGAGCTACGCTCCATTATATTCTTAATTCATACCGACTGGATATTGCTACCTGCAATGTAACCCTTCACATTAATCAGAGTTGATAGGGCCGCTTACGTAGCCATGAGACACGTCGTTGGTACGGGCTCACAGGGCTCTGACAACACTATTGTTAGTGGTTCCTGGTCCTCTGAACACATTGTACTTTAGATCGTATACAGTCTCACTGTCTGTTTTCGAAGCACATTGTCTTGGTTGGCACCTATTGCAACTTTTTAAAACTTAAAAGCTTTGTACTCAGTTTGGGGTGTATTTAAGTATCTAAGGGTACACACACAGAAATCTTTCAAAACCTTTAAGTATGCAGAACCTTTAACGTGAAATGACAATACTGTCATTGTTTATTCGCCTTCATGTTGTTCCAGGCCCTTAGGCTGTTATTTTTTCTGTTTAAATGAAAGGTGAAATTCTTTTGTAGAAATGTTACGCAAATCTTACTGTACAGTTCAAAGTGACCAGAGGCTGTCAAGCTCCAAAAAGCAACCTAACCATAGAAATCAAACGGTTACGATTGTTCAAAAATTTCTGCTTTTGTATACTACAGAAAAAATAACAGTATAACAGTTTGGAAGGACACAAGGCTCAGAATATTTTGGTTTTACACAAACTGTTTCGTCAACAACTACTAAGAGAAAATCTTTCACTTTAGGATTAGGAGCCCAACAATTTTCCTAATTACACATGGTAAAGTTTTCCGAAGCTTGTAATTGTTGTCCACTTTGGTTTCTTTGGCTGGTCAGGGCTGATGCTGTCTGGCTTTGCACGTGCCGGAGCTGTGTTGGGGGACGAGGATCTGCTGAAAAGAGCTGAGCAGACAGCTTGTTTTCTCCAAGAACACCTGTGGGACAAAGAAGGCCAGAAGATTCTCCATTCCTGTTACCGTGGAGATAACATGGAGGTGGAGCAAATGTAAGAAATCTTTCTCCCTTTTCCAGAATAAAAACACTTTATCTACTAGAGACCAGTAGCAAAAATAGCATGAACTTCTAAACCTGATGGTTGATGAAATCCAAACATGATCTGAGGACGAGAAAAGATTCTACTTTTAAGTGAAAGTGACGTAATTGTGAAAGCATGGTAGCCAAGTCTTGAAATGTGACCTCTGCATTTAACCCAGTGCTTGGGAAGGGTTGATACGTTGCGATCAGAGCATTTTTGCTGTTACAGTAGGTCAGGAAAACTAGTGCACATTCTGTCTTGCTTTTAGGTCTTAATAGTCTTGGCACATATTCTGCCAGTGTAGGAATGACCCAGAATCAGCACAAAACAAAGCTTGTCACGTTTAACATGGCCCACGCACAGATTCTCTGGCCTCATTTCTGGGGTAACCTCTCATTTGTACCTCCCATTAACATTTTGTGTCGACACATCAGCTATTCCAGAATGCTGATTGTGCTCCTCACAGACGTTGGTCCTGATTTTTATGATTTAATCCCAGTGAGATCCATAATACCTGATGATCTATATCGTAGCATTCCTGCTAATCCGATTTGCTGTTGCTTCTTGTGGACATATGTGACGTATGAGAATAATTGCTTGTGTTTGAATCTGTTTTGTGTGTTGGGACAATTTTGTCAAAATTGTTTCTTTAAAGTTTCGCGTCTTTCTGAAGTTGAAACAATAAGTATGAGACAGTTTACCTGACTGTTAAGGCTCTTTTATTGTAACAGATGAAAATGTGTAGTTTCTGGTCCAGATAAAAAGTAGTGCCAAGTGAATTATTCATAAACTGAACAGTGGCTGTGCTGTTTAACCCAGGGAGTGTAGAAAATAATCCAGATCTTGTTCACACTAGATTGATCCAGGTCTGGTTTGCACTGCATTGATCCAGATCGCATTCATACTGCACCTATTCTATAGATCTACTGTAATGGTTTGTCTAAAATAGGATTTTTCTTTGAACGCAAAAGCCCTGCTAGCAGTGTAACCAGGTCAAGGTTTAGCTGGTTCGCATGGTCCAGTTAGCTCCTGCTGGTAGACTGTCATAACCATACCATCTGGGCCCAAAAACATTTGTCTCCATTGATGGTCATTCATAGAGTAGCCATATATCCTAACGCAATATTTTTTATTTGCTAGCAACAAACTACAACATTGTACCAGTGCCTGATTTTCTCTGAAGACTCTTAAAAACATCAGATAGACTTATAATTTTTTCCTGTCTGTTCTTTTTCTTGTCACAGCTTAGGATAGTTGCCAGTAAAGGGCTTCAGATGTTTTTGTGCCATCAGCCAATCAGCTTTAAACGTCAGGATGGAATTTTCCTGTAATTAGTCAGACAGCATCCAGGGTTCAGATGATTGTCTAAAAAACTGACTGTGGAACTGAGTGCCCATGAGAAAAGATGTCAGATTTCAGGCAATGCAGCTGAGCAGCCGCAATTAAAAAGCTTTCTCCAGGTATTATTGAACTTCTTAAGTTTAACTAAGGAGTCCAGCAGAGAAGCATGAATGTTTAACACTCAGTCATCAGCTGTATTTGTTTGCATCCAGATATTCCCAGCACTTACTGTGCATGACATTTGAATAGCGCACTAGATGTGACAGCTCAAAGCAATGACACGGAAGGGTCAGATGTTCTGGCCGCTCACCTACGTTTATCATCCATTGGAATGCCAGTT
>JAZGTK010014948.1:0-13471 GCA_036877625.1 Ambastaia sidthimunki
GGACAATTGGCTTGTCACTTAGTGTTTCTAAGTGATCAGCTGTGTCTTGTTGCATTATTTTCTCTGACATTAAAAGCAAATGTGTAATATCAGTTGATGTTCAGTGCTACTCTATTATTATTTGCAGGCTACTTTATTATCATTTCTACTCAAGATTATATTATTTGCAGGCTACTTTGAAATGGTTTCTTAACCATTTAAAAAAAAACAGTTACCTCAAACTAAAAAAGAAAAGCCTTACAGAAAACAGATCAGTTGAGCAAAAAAAGACAGAATCATCACAAATCCCACTCGTGTTTAAATCCCACTCATGTTTCTTCTTGTTTCTAGAAGAAAGGATGAGATCATAACGCACAAGTTTAACACACTGTGCAGTTTGGAGCAACACAACCATCGGTTGAAGGGGGAAATTGCTGTCATTACGTAGCGAGTGGAACCACATGATTCTTTAACTTTTTTAACTACAGGTAAAGTTGTGTTGTATTAAAACCTAATGTGAGAATGTAAGAGACAAAATTTAAATTGAGACAAATCTCTGTATGTTAAAAAGTGGTGATAAGCTTTCCCCACACCTGAGTCTTGCCAAGAGGCTGTGCTTATAGAATTGAGACCTTTTGCATATGTACAGTCCCTAAGTGGTTAGTTGTGTGTTTTTGTCTGTTTCCAAGTCCAAACAACATTGAAAGAATACAATACTGAGGTACACAGTTTGATCATTTGCAAACATAGTTTGACAGACAAGAAGGACATCCTATCATTGCACTGGGACCGAATTTGGTCTGATCGCATGATCTGATCGCATATGGTCAGACGAGAAACATTAGCGATGTGTTTCAAATGTCTCATATGCCTACTTTTGAATCTGGTTCAAATTATGAGGTCAAAATGGCTACTAGGGTTAATAATAATTATAAAATGAAACCAAGTCTAATTTGCATGTAAAGATATAACCATATAAAGATATGTGATGAAATTATGCAATTTAAAGAGATAGTTCACCCTAAAATAAGAAATTTACATCATTACTCACTTATGTCTTAACAAATCTGCTTGAAGTTTTTCTTCTGTGAAACACAAAAGGTTTTCTTTGAGAAGCATTTGAGAAATGCCTACGTGAAGCGAATGGGTGCCAGTGCTGTTTGATTACCGATGTACCTCAAAATATCTTCAGATCTATAAGTCTTACAGACTGACATGAGAGTGAGTAAATTGTAAAAGAATTTTCATTTTTGTGTAAACTATTACTTTAACACTTAACAAGCAATAAAACAAAGAGGTAGGAACTAGTTTGTTAATAATACTAGTTAATAGTTAACTAGTACATTTACATTTAGGCATTTAGCAGACGCTTTTATTCAAAGTGACTTACAATGTGAGGAGAACATAGTAATAATAGTTTGGTCAGTAGGGTTTAAAAAAATCAGGTTTTCTCACATGCTGAAAACTGGTTGGTTGAAGTGCTGTCATTTTTATGCATGCATGCCCCTCAGGTTCTCAAAATGTCTTTATTTGGTAAACATTGGCCATCATCAGCTGACAGACAATAACTGCTCTGATCAGTTCACATGGTGCTAAGTGTTGGTTTTGATTTCTTTGAGCTGTGATATTTGTTTATGTGACTGGGCTTCCCTTCAGACTTCTAACAGACGGACCAATGGTAAAACAGAATCTGTTTATTAGTCCTGGGTTAACAAGAATGTACAACACTGACTTTGGGGACTAAACAGGACACTGAGTTATTTTGAGGATGAAGTTACATTTCATCGTTAGCAAAATTCTGAAGGCAGGAAACACAAACAAAGTTTACAAGGCAGACCTATTTCCACAGTTCCTTTTGGCCAATAAAGATAGTGGATTCTAACAGTGTACAAGAACAAAAGGAAACTCGCTCATCATGTTGTTCCAAACTTGTGAGACTTTCATAGAAGTTAGGCAAGAAGTTCTTTTACACACAATGATAGCAAATGGTGACCAGGGGCTATCAAGCTATATTCTTTCTAAAGGCACGTGATACCTCCATGGGAGAGACTTAAACTGACGTGGTTTGTCACTGACAAACCATTTAACTGTATAATAACCAACATTATAATCTGTAATCCGCAGTATCAGGTAAACAGTCCATGCAAGCTTCTCTTTGCATAATGATGTTTGCATGTTTTTTTTCTACTAAATAACACGTCACCTACATCTTGAATGGCCCTGGCGTTGAGTTATTTAACACTTTTGGGTGAACCTAATCTTAACCCTAATCTCTTTAATGTTAGCTCTGCATTAGTCCTTGATTACTACATGTCTTAACAAATCATTACTGCATGACTTTATGAAGTCTGTATAATAATATCAGGTATGGGATCTGTGGAGAACTACTTTTATTGACAGCACTTGGTCACCAATCACTTTGATTGTTTGGATGACAGCAGTGTCAATATTCTATAAACTTTTGTGTTCCAATGTAGTTGAGTAAATGATGACAGTATTATGAGGTATTATGATAACAGTATAATGAATTTTTATTTTGGGGTGAATTATCCCTTTAATTAGCCCATTTGAGTGGAGGAGTCCTAATAAAACCATAAAAGGGGAAAAAATAAAGTTTTTTCCTTCAAAAATAGGCACCTATGAGGACGCAGAAACTAATAAGGAATTTGTTGCCTCCCTGCACTTCCTCTGAACGAGTGAACGTGTCACCAGTGGGCAGGAAACTGGGGTGATGAGAATAATGCCACGGTGTGACAGATGCCAAAAAATGTCAGAGAACATAAAATACAGTGTGTGAAAACAAAAGAAAAGAGGTGGTCATGAGAGATGAAAGAAACAGGGGGAGCAAAAGAATGCTTTCAAAATCAGCTAAAACAAAAACATGAGAATTATTATGGTGGAAATTTCACTGCAGTAGAGAGTAATGATGTTAATAAAGCAAATACATTCATAGTGTCTGTACCTGAATGAACTTCTGAGCTATGTGAGCTGGTACACATTTATCATCATAATGACTTGCTTGTTCATAGACTTGCAGTCAGTCTTATTTAAGGGAAGAACACACTGTAATAACAACCAGTACATGTCACTTTTAATGAAGGGAACATGTCACTTTTAATAAAGTCAGGTATGATGATCATAGAAAATTACTGGCGCCATAGTTAAATGAGATATTATTCAATTAAACGTCATATAACAATAAAAAAACATTATTTGAATAGCACAATATGTTTAACTTATGCAATAACAAAATAAACAGTACCACATACATAATATCATATATGGAAATAAACATTCATGTATATGTTTAAATACCACAGTACTGCCACAGTGCTACAATAACAAAGAAAGTAAGGAAAATAACATGTAATAAAATAACATAAATAATATGTAGTGGCTACAAAATGTAATTGGACACAAGCCCCACTTATGTTGACTATATTTGTATTATATAAAAAAATACAAAATAGCACAAACACACTTCTAAAGCACATATTTTCATGGTTTGCCGTGGTTTAAATTTATCGCATTTAAACACAAACATTTTTCTTAAAATATCTGGCCACTTTTTGGTTGTCAAACTTAATGGATCATGTCCAAAGTATGATGAAGTACACCTGTGGCTTCTCTGCTACGACACCTGTGTGAACTTGAAGGGACATGACTTCATCCACCAAAAAGCACCTTCAAGGCAGTTGGTTAGGGAAAAAACGCTGTTAAAAGTGAAATTAGTTGTGGTCCAACAAATGTCTTGGATCATTTGTTGGCATCTCATTCAGTGACAGACATTGTAAGTGTGACATAAATACAAAATATACTAATGCACTGCAAGTTATCTTAAAGGGTAAATCTTTATGTTATAGCTGTTGTTAATTACAGTTCCATTCCATTCCATTATTTAAATGATGCTGGTTATAGTGTTCATCTCTGAGAATTTTCTTTGAGGAAACAATTTAGAGGATAGCTGTGACGGTACAGGGACGAGAGTTGCACATCGTTGAGAATCGTTTGAATACGGGTCTGAACGAGACTAATGACGTAAGTGTTACTGCTGTGCAAACAGTTTCCAAGGCTGTTCAAATTGAGCAAAAACAGAGACTGAATAAAGGCAAAATGATAACACTAAATTAATGTTAATTAACATTAAAGCTAGACTGGGTTTAGTTTAGTCGTTTAGTAGAGTTCCCCTGAAGATTTTCTTCCTTCTGAGGGAGTGTTTATCACAAAAATCTGATTTGCTGCTTCTGCTATTTTTTTATATTTAATGTCAGAATTGCAACCATACCATATGCAAACAATTTAATTTTAGCTTGGAGTGGATCAAGATAGTTTGGGGATACTGAAGACTGACTTTTTAGTGGTAATGCATCATAATGTTTGCAATGTTTGCAACAATTTTGCAATAGTTTCATCCAGGTTGTGTTGCTTTTTGGCTATTGTAACTTTATGTTGATGACGATAAATGATGTGAGAAGGTTTAGATGGTAACGTGAGGAGGAGAATATGATTTCCGTATGTGATAGGACCTGCTGAAGCTTGAGCTGTTCCGTGTAAGAGTGCAGCTGGCTTTGTGATTAAAGCTGATGTGGTCAGTGCATGTCTGCGCAGGGAGATCCGGGTTACTGACCAGGATGGGTCTGTGAAGTTCTTGCGGTGGCAAGGAAAAATATGTGGAATTTCTTGGAAAACAAGTAATAGATTTTGCCAAACAAAACCATTTTAAAGATTGCTCTTGACCGACCTACAATATGGACACCATCCTTTGTATTGTTCGACACCTATTCTTAGCTTTAGGCAGCTCACACATGATGTACAGATGCTTCCCAGGAAGTAGTGGCTAGTCAGTTAACCAAAGTATGTTAGGTTAATGCCATCAAATGTTTAAAAAAAATTGAGTTTAAGGTTCTCAGTATGATGTAAAGGGAACAACTTTTTTCCATATATTCTTTGTTTTTGAGCATAAAATAGTTCCACATACACTTTACATTTTTTTATTTTATATGAGCTACCATGTCATTGCATGCATTATAGGAATACCATAGATTTAGGCTCACCCTTCTCTTATATGTTTCTTTAAAAAAAAAAAAAATGGTTGTTGCATAAAATAAACTTAAAATGTATCACACTTTATACCAATGGTCAAAAGTCTATTTTGTGAGTGAAGCAGTAGTTTTCTTTTTAAAGATTTAAAAAATATAAAATAACTTTTTAGGTATACTTACTATGAACCATGACTGGAATATGTATTTGGTAAAGCCACAAGTCAGTTTCATTTTTTGTATTTAATTATTGAATTCCTACTTAAGAATTACATTACCCAAAATCCTGATTTAATCATCCACCAATCAGTGAAGTCCCTTTAAGGAAATAAGAATTGGGCCCAAAAGTTCAGCAGCGACCTACCTGTCCTATGTAAATGAGTCGATCTTCTAACACTCTTAAACAACAAATATTTTTGGTTTTTTTAGTAATATTTTGCCATACGTTTTTTTTTATATATTTATATTTTTTCATATTTTTATTCAATTCAGTTTTATTTATATAGCGCCTTTTACAATGTTACATTGCTTCTAAGCAGCTTTATGGTGCGTTCACACCAAACACGAATTAAGCGTTAAGCGTGAGTGATTTACATGTTAAGTCAATGCAAAGACGCGAATAGACATTCTGCGGCACGATACAGGTGAATGAGGTGGCGCAAATGACGCATTAACCAATCAGGAGCTTACTCTAGTAGTGACGTGATTATGACAGGGATTAGTGATTGGAGACTGGAGCCGCCTGGCTGAAGCCCCTCCCATGACGCCAATTCGCGTCTCTTGTGAAGTAAATTTCACACACGAATGAAGCGAGTAAACTCAAAATGTTCAACCGCCCAACTACGCGCGAACAGCACGATTTATTCACGTAAGTTGCGTCTGGTGTGAATGCCTCATTACACAAAATACTAAGATAAATTTAGAAATCAATAAAGAAATTGGAAAAAATAAAAATTCTGACATTCTACACAATATATGGTATTATTGCACATATTTTGTGCAATTCTTATTGGACAAGAATATGAAGAATTTGCAATAACACCATGAAATACACACAATACACACAAAGCAAAATACATACAAGTAATATAATATGTTGGAATGATTACATTGATTGAATGATTACAGAATCCTAAACTAAGTATATGTCAGCAGTCTCCCAGTAAGCAAGCCAAAAGGGCAACAGTGGCATAGAACCGAAACACCAGTGATATATAGATGGAGAAAAAAACCTTGGGAGAAACCAGGCTTAGCTGTGAGGGCCAGTTCTCCTCTGGCACGTTAAAGCTGCAATTTGTAACTTTCCTGGATATAAACATAGTGCTGGTAGTAGCGATTTTTAATTTTACTGATTTAAAACTATTGGGTCTGATTTTGTTAAACACTAAGGAATGTTACAAGCAGAGGTGGCGGCAGAATCTTACCAATTGCAGCTATAACATCTCACTGCTGTGGGGTCATCTCACTTCATGGGGTGTGTAGTTCCTTATTTATACACAGTCTATTACCTTTGTCTGTTTCTTTGAATTTTAGATACTTGTTTTGCTTTCAATCAAATCGTTTGTCAGTCATTTCTGAGGTTGGATTAATTCATGGCTTGTTGGGTGAAATCCCAATAGAGAAAATGAATAAGAAAAACATTTATGGAGGCTAAACTGTAAGTGGGTCACTGCTCCACTCTGTATTGAACAGGCCATATAGATGAAGATAAATGAGATAAATGCTACTGACTAGTAAATGGTATAATATAATAAATGCTCTTAAATGTAAATGTAATGTATTTACATGACGTATATGCATTTATAATGTATGTACAGTTTTGTAAAGTCCACTTGCCTTAATGTTTGACAGTTTGAGTGCTGCAATCCTAAAAACTCACTAAATGTTTTAAAACAGCATAAACCAGTACTGGGTTTGTAAATAGTAAATACATTATTTATCAAATTAACAAAGCAGATATCTATACAGTTTATTTTCTACTTATTTGCTGAAACAGTGGCTAAAGTTCTAGGTAGTATTCTAGTGTTAAATTGGTTTTAACCGGTTTAGTTGTTCTCCCAACCTGGCCAAGCTGGTCTCCTAGTTTGGCCAGCTGGCAATTACACAAAACATCTTTTGGCCTCTGGTTTAAGCTGTTTTTTTAAGCAGGGTTTGGACCAACCACTAAATAGCTCTTTGTTTCTCTGTTCTGTTTCTGCTGGACCAACCCTCTCTAACCATCTATTGCATGCATTATGAATCAATGTTTACATAAAATGTTTGTTTTAACATGCTTTAAAAAGAAGTTTACACACTTTACACAATTTATGTAATGTTATGATGGGCTACCAATCAATCAAAATAGCTTTTCTGGGGAAGTAATGTATAAAAATGTGCATTCTCTGCACTATGTGATTGCAAAGTGAAGAAAATAGGTTTTACCCATGTATAGGCAACCTGGTGCAATATAATTAAAGATAGCTCATGTTAATTCTCTAAAAGCTTTAATTAGTCTGAAATCCTGTTAATCAATTATGGTCAAAAAGCAGAGGAAAATTGTTAAGCTGTCGGCGCTAATATTAGCTGATGTTTCGGTAGCAGTTAAAGCTGAGCTGTCTGATTGGAATTAATACCAAGTATTTGTATTTTAGGGCCTTTGTGAGACTGCCTGAACTGTCTGAGCTGTCAAAATAACCCTAACTGTTTTTACACAGGCTTTACTTTATGGCTGGTGTCCTGTTCTCTTTCATGCAGATGTTCCATGCAGACGTTACCTAGGCTAGTGATCAAGGCTTGCATTAGGCAGCTGGCCTGTGATGGAGAGAGGAAAAAGATGTGTTTACTTTCCAGTCTGTCTTCAAAATGTTGATGCCATCACCAGACCTGTCTGGCTCCAGCATCAGACTTGTCAATCAGCCAGACCAACTCCACCCTTATTAGACGCATACACACGGATGTACACAAATCGTTTACCTCCTTCTCTGCCCTCTTCATCCCACCCCGGTTTGTTCCGTTGAATGCATCCATGACTCACCCTTTCAGATGTGATAAACAGTTAATAATGCAACTAGGTTACATTGACAAAACACACCCTTATTGAGCAAATACAGAGGCTGCTTTGATTGGCTAGACTTACGGGCTTTTCTTTCAAGCATTCACCCCAGTGAGGGACGTTTGAGTGGACACATATAATATGTGTGTGTTAGAGAGAGAGAGGTGGGGTGCTCTACTTATTCACAAAAGTGGTCTCTTTAAGTACTTAAGCAATGTGGACCCAACCTTGTCTACAGTCTACAAAGCAGGCCCAAACACACCCCACTTACTTACATTTGCACGCAGATATTAATAGTGTCATTTATTGACCTAACATGACGCAGTTTTAAATTATTTGTGGCAGCTGCACTAAATTGTCACATTGAAGGACTATGTCAGGTCACTCAGGAAAGAATGAAACAGGTTTGCTGTAGAAATCACATGATCTGAGTCTCCGTGCCGCTGTCTGCCTAAATCTCAACAGCGAGTTGAAAAACACTCAGCAGTAGACAGTTAGCCATGCGTATTCAAACCAGCACATTTAAGCTTTTTTTGGTCGAAGTTCAACTTAAGCAGGTCTGATATAGCTGGACAGAGCTATCCGTTAGCATTCTCATCAATCTCAATGGCAGCTTTTTGGCTGACGTATATAGAGCCTCAGAAGTACGTGTTCTGGATGCTGCCATCTTTGCTACGTGGGCACTTAGTTCCAGAAACATCACGTAGAGTCAATCATGTAACAAAAGTAAAAACACAAGGCTGTTATGAACATCTACAACATCTTTAAAACAACTACAAAATTATGTTTTTGTTAATGTTGCTTGTAAAAAAAGCTTTCTCAGGGTTAGTCAGTACTTTAAATGGCCATCAGTGGTGAAATATTCGGTACCACATAAGTTCAAGTGTCTTTGTTACAGATTTTACATGTACTTACTATAGTAATAACAGTAAATTATGCATAATTGCATGTCCCAACCCCAAATTTAAACTGTAAGCCTAACCCTAAACCTATTAGTAAGTACATGTTGGTAATCAACATTACTCAGTACTTGAATGAATCAATATTAACCGGTAATTAAATACCTTTAACTTGTTTTGCATGCATGCATAAAGGATAAAGGTGCAGTTGCACCTAAGATAAAATATTTTTTATATATTTACATTTTATTTATTATTTATAGGAATTTATGGCTATGAATGCAGAGTTGAAAGGTAAGTTAACCAGAGCAAGTGGTGGGGGGATTCCCCTGTGATGGAGGCCCTGTAGAAGGGCAAAGTGTGCTTATCTCTGCCTGTGTGGGAGGAGATTAGCCGGGTGTCTAACAGCTTGTCGGGTCTCTGAACTCCAGCTCTGCCTGTGGTTCAGCTTTGATAATTATCCTTTAAACTGAGATCAAACCAGCACGTGCCATTTAGGACTAGTGTGTTAGGTGGTGGCCATGTCTCATTACAATATGTAATGTTTGTACAGTAAGTGTGTCATTTTTACAGTTTAAAAAACTAAACTAAGGTGTTAGACTGTGGGAAGATTAGTTATTCCCAATAAAGAAATGACATCCAACATCATTACCAATAAGTGTGTTTGGTGTCACTGGTTTTGGCCCACACTTAATAGCTCTGTGTAGCCACATTGTTTGTTTTGCTAACGTGCCCTTTTATGGGCTGCACTTACGCTGAATTATTTCCTTAATCTTTTCCTATTGCAATCCCCATATGAATACAAGCCCCATATAAAAACACATTTATATGCATACATACTCACAGCTTACTTTCACACACTATATTTAACTATACTTCAGACATATAGATTATAATCCCTAAAATAACTGTAATACTTCATTTTAGTATGCACATGTTTTTCTTACGGTCTTTCTTTATCCCTAAAGTCTATAAACATTCTATTTCATCCTGGAAGTTTAAGGCCACTATTAAAACATCCTATTACAATGAAGAATGATATCTCAGTGTGTGAGAAAAATCTATGTTTTAAGAAAGCACTTTATTAAAGAAACTGACATTGTTTTGTTAACAAAATATGTACATTCATAACATGTATTATGTGAAGAATAATATCTTGGTGTGTGAGGTAAATCTACCCTTGTATAAAAAAATCACATTATTCGATTGGAATTAGATTATTTTATCATCTTTAATGTCTATACATACAGATCCTTAGAGAACAGTAGGAAGTTCAGAGCCGTTTTTCCGGCATTATTTGCGCTATATTTTTCCAGTGGACTGTGAACAAAACTGGGTTTGTTTTGCTTCACCTCAGGTCTGGTTTACTTTTCTCTGTATGTTTTGTCTGGTTTGTTTTGATTGTTTAAATCACTGTGAGGTCCCTTAAACAGAACCTAACTTGAAATCAGCTAGACATCTGCATGTTATTTTAACATGTGTTTTGAAAAAGTTCATGGGTTCTTTGTTTATTGAAATCAGAGGACTGTTAAAAAGGACCTCATGTAAAGTAATTTAGCTGAGAGAAAAGTGTAAAAGTGTAAAGTTGTTCTTTGTTGGGGATGCAGTTTTGGTGCACAGCTCTGCTCTGTGGCGCCAGCTCCTGCATGCTGTAATGAGCTTTTGCAGTTGCTGATTGCTGATAACGTCTCTAACACACCCCCGAACAAAAAAAACAGAGACACAAAATTGTTAGCACAAGATTTTTTGGTCATGTCAGGACTAAAGTTAAAGATAACATTTTTTTTTACATTTTAACATGCAATGCATTACATGCACAGCAACAGTTTTGGTCCTGCCACCTCAGAATGATCAACACTTTAATGCTGTAATGCATATGGGAATGTTGAGTCAGAAGTGTTATCTCATGGTCTGTGGGCTTCTAACATACATTAATTTTTTCACAGTTAATACAATAAGTGCCAAGAATAGGACTATGGGAACTTCAGATGACTTGCTGTGTTTCGCTTTAGAAGATTCAAAGCTTGCAGCCACAGGAATGCGGCCCTGCTGGTTAACGCTTCAGTAGCATCCAGGAGACAGCAAAGAAGAGATGGGAACACTGAAAAAAAAGAGCTAAAATACCACGTCTGATTGAAGGAGAGAATGGCAATAGGGCTGTTTAGAAAAGCCAGCAAACAGAAAGAGGGACACAGACTTTGACTGATGACATCAGCCCGTGTTCTCTACAGTGAAACATTGCTCACATTTCAAAATAGTAAATGCAGGCAAGAATGGGCACGTATCTGTGCTTCTATTGTTAAAAATCTCTCTGTTTTACTGTTTCTTTAAATACGCCTTAATCCTAAACAATCCAACATACATCTGTATCTCTGCATTATTTTAAGATCAAACTGTTACTCATGGAACAGTTTCAGTTAGTAAAATGATACCATTATCATAAATGATACTGTAAAAAAAACCCCACTAAAATTAACTTCAGTTTAGGAGAGCAATTAAACTTTTGATGTATCTGTATGTTGATTAATCTGATGTATCAGAGTTGTGACAAACAGAAATACCTACACAGTGTAGTGTCAGTAAAAGATTTTTGTGTTTTAGTGTTAGCCTGCTATTTAAAAACAATTATTATTTTGCATAAACGATTGAAGTCTTGAAGTGATTTAATCTTTATCATATACTGTAGAACCTTTTAGTAAAATGTAAACACATTTTTAGCAAAAACCTATAATCTTAGCATTTATGTGGCATAAGCATTCTTATTTTAATGTTATTATGATGTTGCACAGAAAGCTCAATAGACATATTGCAACACATCATTCATAGTTCATTTTTTTTGGCAGCCCTGATGAGGATGTTGGCAGAATATCAGTGATGTCATGCCTGAGAATTTCCCTTCTGAAACCAAACACTTTTAGAGGGGTGACTTCATGACCTTTGACCTGAAACCCAGTTCTTCCAATGACTTTTCAATACCATAATTGATGACTTTCATTATCCATACCACAATTATACTAATACCCCCAAAACCAAGATCTTCTTATTTTCAGACCATGCACTTGTGAATGTGAACATGGAATTGTTCAGACACATATAATTGGCATGTTTAGCACTGATTCCGCAGTATTTATTAAACAGGAACACCTTCTGCGGGTGCCCTGCAATAAGATTAAGTGTTAGTGAGACGTTTATCACTGAAGCTAATTGAGTCTTTTTATCGCCACATGCTTTTGGTAATACATTTGCTTCCATTTACTTACAATGTTATGTGCTGCTAGGTAAAGACATAAGGGGGTGTCGTGAAGATTCACGTTGCCATGAATGTGAGTACATTTGCTGTCCCCTCAACATGACCTTTCTGTCAGAGGCTAATAATCAGCTGCGCAGACAAATCAAACGTGAGATGTCTACCTAGCAAGCAGACCAATCTAATGTTTCATTCTAATGAGCACATATGGTAATATGATATTTGACCCTTGTCTGGGCACATCAGTCTGGGCACGATTACTGTACAGCAGATGCACAGTTACATTCTATCCAAATTGCTTGTGAAACTTTAAATAACCTCCATAAACCAATATAAGCAATATAAGAATAGTACACACGAAAACATTTATGCTACTGTCTGTTTATTGAGGTCTCCAGCATATTGCACAAAAAAATGAAACTAGGTACAATTTGATTGACTTGCTTTATGCTGCTTCTGGAAGTAACAGTTTTTTTAATCAGTTAATCAGTTGAGAACAAAGGCCTATTGCTACAATGTTCAATGTTTGGGGAAGAACTCACTTCTGAGATATGATATCTTTGAATAGAACTGTAAGTGTGAGTTTTATCACACAGCTCTTTAGAATGCTTGATTTTGATTGGTCAGTTGCATATTCCCCAATAAACACTACATACTTGGGAATGAAGTGAAATTGGATTGCTCATCTGGACTACTTTACCAGTACTTAAATGTTTCAGTTATTTTGTGTCCACTTGCTATATATATATCCTGCCGCGTAAGCAGGATAATGTACAGTTGACATGTTATATGTTATCACAAATAAACTTTGACAGAGTGGTCAGGACCTCAACATGGAGAAGAATTGTTGTATAATCCTGAAGGGATTTATTTTGCGATAACCAGGTGACTGTAAGTACAATACAATACAAATACAATACTCCCACTGTGAAAAAACACTTACATGTCATTCAGACGCTCTGCACCTTGGGCAAAATAAGATGAAGTGAGGACCAGACTTTATGCAGGACCATGTAGACATGGCCAAAAATCTCCTCGAATTAAGCAGTTCAGTGCCAAATCTATTAGTGGCTAGCTACCAGATTCCCATCTCTGTGTAGAGCTCTTTAATGGTTTCCCACTGCTTTACAAGCACTGTGTTAAAACCGATTAGAATCAGCTAGTTCTGAAACACGTCCTTTTTAAAATTCTTTAATGATGGCGGATGGTGCTGCTGAATGGATCAGTTTAGGACAAAAGGAAGTTGTTCACTGACATATCAGGCAGATTGTGCAAC
>JAZGTK010014949.1:0-13471 GCA_036877625.1 Ambastaia sidthimunki
AAAGTTTTTCAGAGAACTTTTAGAAAACGTTAGCCAATGTTCTGAGAAAGTTCCCTGTTAGCTGGGTTTGTGGATATATGTTTTCCAGAATAGCTCCTCAAAACCAGCAAAAATGTTGTAGCAAAAATGCTAATGCTAATCCCCAAGTCACCAAATCATAAATTCTCTCTGCCAGCCTTCAAAGGTTTATAGAAATCCCTGGAAACCACATAAACAACCCACAGCTGGAGTGAGGCTGCGGTTGTGTGTGTATTAGAAAGACAGGCAGGCTAAGATGGAGAGAGATGGTCTGGTTTTGATAAGAGAACATAAAAACGTGTCACATATGCCACTTTTCCCTTGAAGATTAGCTCAGGGGGCTGGATCATAAGCCATGCAATCATTTTCCAACATGAGACCTTCCAGGAGTGGAATAAAGTGAGAGAGAGAGAGAGAGAGAGAGAGAGAGAAAGAGAGAGAGAGAGACCCAGATTCAGAAACTGTATCTAACCTAAGAATCCCTCATTGAATGACACAGTGTGCATCTAATGATGATTACAGCTATATAAAGAATCTTCTGCCAGAAACCTTTTCTGCTGCATTTTAAAATGGATCTAATTGCAAAACTAAAACTACTGTACCAATCACAGAAGTGTAACTGTAGACGTGAATAAGAATTCACATTTTGTAGTTTGTTGGGTAGAGATGTGCAGAGATAAATCTACAGACCGTATCTACAGAGAACTGGGAGTTTGGGCTCGTTTGACGTGATGCTCGTTTGACTCGCTGTTATATGTGAGATATGTGATTTCACAACACTGTTTCACAGTGAAGAAGTTGTTTATACTCTTTATCTTTGGTGTTTGCTGTTTTGATTTATTTTTATACGTTTACTGTGATGTGTCATTGTATTTTGCAAGTGAACAACCACATGCCCAACTGAAATACTGCATAAATTTACTGCACTGACAACTCAGTGTTTTTTGCTCACTTTAAACACTTTTTTAAATGTAGAAGCTCAGCTGAGCTGTAACTGATGGATTATCTGCTCAGGTAATAAGTGAGTTTAAACGAGCATCAGCTCTGAGGTCCACTGGGATGAGCTCTGCGCTGTCGTCAAGAGCCACAGTCAGCAGGGACCGATTCTGCCATCACACACACGAGTGTTAAAGTTAAAAACCTGTTTACATGTGTGCTGGTGCATCTGTGTGTGTTTGGTGTTTCCATCTGGATTTTCTTTCGTTGCTTCTTGGATTTTCCAAGAATATTCCTTTTTTGTATCTCGTGCATTTTGTGTGTGTCTGTTTCTGGTTTATCTAATTGTCAGGTTGCCGCTCCTGGCTGGTGGTCGGGTCCCTCGTGGTGAAAGCTGTTGTTTGCTCCATGCATCTGTCATACTGTGTGTGTCTCAGCAGACAGGATCACAACACACAGCTCTCTGTTGCCCTCACATCAGCTTCAAACAAACAGCACTTCTGTCAGGAGAGAGTGACCCAGCTAACAGTTTTAGGTTGTAAGAACGTTTAGGAATAACTTAGGAATAACGTTTTTTATATATAATGTKAAAAAGATTTTACTAACATTACTGCAAAAACATTTTTAAAAACTTTAAAAGAGCTTTTAGAGAACATTAGCCAACGTTCTAAGAATGTTTCTTGTTAGCTGGGGACAGGCTCTCTTCATCCTACGATCATGACCTTCATGAACCTCATGTGGGTTAATTGTAAAGTGGGCTCTTAGTCACCTTCTGTGCTCTCAAAGCCTCATTTTCAAGTGCACTTTAATCATTTTATTAAAGCCTCTAATCACTTAGCAGTTCAGTTAATGAATTCACCTCAAAATACACATGAACCCTCATGTCATTCTAAAGCTACAGTCCATAACCTTTGCCTCTCTACAGGTTACTGCTGTTAAAATGCTTGTGATGTTACTGCACACCCTGTGATTTTTATAACAGTAGTAAATCCTGTGACATTTGAGCAACAGAGAATGTTTAAACTCACTCTTGTCTTTCAGTGAAGTGTGTGTGAAGCTGGAAGTCATTAGCCTCACTCAGAAACACATTCTTTAATAGTTTGGGGGGGGGTACGTGCTGTAATAAAACTATAAGGACCACAGCAGTCACTTTTCCTGAGGCCTACAGTATGTGTTCTGCCAGTAAGTGTGGTTGAATTCAGCACTGGGTTTGGATTTACACAGAGTAACTACATAGAGAAAAGAAAACTCAAAGCTCTGAGTACCAGCCAAAGGTTTAATATAAAGGCTGGTCTGTTGTTAACACTGTGTTTATATTTGACTATGAATTTTACATGTGTGTATATCTGAATGTGTTAAACAGTTGCTTAAGTCAGAGTTTAGAGTACAGCCCTCCTGACCTCATAAATACTACATCACTGGACTGGACGGCACGCGGACGAGCAGATTAAATATTTACTACTGCCTCTCACTTCTCCACCTACATTCTTCTTTATCTCAGCTCATCTGGGTTTTCATTAATTTATTTTTTGATACTTTGTGAATCTGACATCTTTTCACCTTAAGAAACTGTTATCTGTGGTTTACATTATGTCTGTGGGGCTCTATCTGTCTGTAGGCCTTCACTGTGTTTCATCACTGAAGCAAAAAGAAAAGTCTTGGCTTCTACCCCAAACATTGCGACAGATATAATCATTAAAATGCTGGATGAAGCTCTTTTTCACTGTATTGCATAAAAGTGAAGCGTCTGAGTGACTTACTAATAATTACCTATTAATTAAAACATCACAACATCACAGAGTTTAAAATAAGTTAAATTGTGTTTTGTTTATACTATTCTGCATCCTTTTAAATGAAGACACAGTATTTATTGAAGTCAAAACTCGTTTCTTTTTGCTGTGCTGCCATCTTGAGGTCACTAATTAGTATTGCATCTATATTTAAGTGAGCTGTACAGTGCAGTACAGTACGTAAACAAATACTGCATGTTCTTAAGCCCGTTTCAAACACTGAAACTTTGGGTTTAATATGTTTCTGTTCCTTGAAATTATGCCATGATGTAAGCAGTAACGAAACTGAAACTATTATATAAACACATGCAGAAATATTCAGACATGATACTTCATATATTAAACTGTAATAATTCCTGACAATAATTCAGTACAATAATTTAATATGCATAAACATAATCAAATAATTAATAATGTGTGCAATTAATTAAACAACTTAAATATGAACCTATGAACATTCAAAATGTCCATTTTGTTTAGCCGTATTAAAGTTACGCATATAAGAATATTGTTCAAGCTTTTAATTTCTGTAACTTTTAAAAATGTTTCATAAACAACTTAAAATAACGTTTTTAATATATGATACATTAAATCATGAAAGAAACATTAAAGATGTTCTGCATTTATGGGTCACGCATAAAACATTATAATCTGACATTATAATCTTCTCATTACTTGGAATGTGTTCCGTGAATAACTGTTATTGTATGTTATTTATAAATAGCTGATGGGGATATTAGCAGCTCTATCACTGTGTCTCTGCAGAGATGTGCTTATCTGGTTGCTATGGCGTCTTCATCGCTGGTCCTGACTCCTGTTGCCATGGCAACACTTGATTGGTGCACAGCTTTGGCATTAGAGTTCATTCACAACAAATCTCCAGATGACATCAGGAGTGTCGCCATACAGACCGGAAAAGACTGGGATTTGATTGTATGCATGTATTGACTGAGCTAACAATTTTACATTACAAGAACATTCCCTTAACGTTCTAGTAAAGTTCCAATAACAACTTAAGAATAATGTTTTTGATATATATGGTGTGTAACATTAAAAAACATTCTACTAACATTACTGCAAGAATGTTTTTGATAATTTGAGAGAACTTTGGAGAATGTTAGCTTATAAGTTTAGTAATACATATAACAAACATATCATTAAGTTTTTAACATTTTTGTTACTTAATGGTAGTGTCAGGGAAACATTATTACAACCTAAAGTTGTTGGCTGGGAGGGTTAAAAAGCTTCAGCTATTTTCAGTCAAGTTGATTTTAATTGCTTGAAATTGTATAATTGTAAGACCTGTTTTAGATCTGTGAAATCTTACTAAACAATCCAAACACTCTGACTGACAGTTTAATGTACTAGAACTGCAATCTCGATTCATTTCACACGAATGACTTTCGCCAAATGTTTCCATTAGCTGTTTTAGAAATGCTTAATGGCCATTCAGCACAGTTAATATTACAGCCGTTCTGTGTGAATCCTGCAGGATTTCATTTGGATAATGGAGTCAGTTCATATTAACAGGATTTCAGGTCATTTCTGTGTGAATGTTGTTATTCTCCTCTGTCTCCTCTTTCTCTCTTTCAGCTGGTCTTGCCTCTGTTCACATGAACAGTCTGCACAAGAGTAAGTTGCTGCTGTCTGGGCTGCGCAGCTGTGTACATCATCGACTGCAGCTGCGCAGTCTCATTGTCTCCATGGACACGCTCAGCACCGCTTCTCAGTTCTACCCACATGTTCTGACTCTGGTGAGAGACAGACATTTAGAACATTCGGTTCATCCACATTAGTCACTGAAATGAGACAGTTCTCTCATCTGTAAAAATGTCTGACCGGTTGGATTGTTTTGCACACAGCAGGATTTAAAGGACATCAGCATGACATCGATGAAAGAGCTTTGCAATGTGAAAGTCAGAGTATGAACTTTTCTTTTAAAATAAAAAGTTTTGTTTTCCATAATATTTCCCTTTTCATTTTAAAGCAAACTTTCATCTGGATGTTTTCCATTCTTATTTAATGATCTGATTTAATAATCTGATTCTTTTCTATTCTGTTTAATGATGTCAGTCTCTTTACTCTTTACAAACGCTCTCTGCTGGTGATGCCAATATGCCGTCAGGGGGTCTGTATCTGATCTACTGCCCACTGGCACTGCTGCTCTGGGTGGGCAGCTGTGTGCCCCCTCACTCCCTTTTGAAGCTCTTCAACACCGGCTCTTTCTCCAGCCTCACATCTGGTGAGGTGAGACAGGGGCAGGTGGAGCTACATGTGCTCTGCAGTCACATTCTCTAAAAGTTACCTCAAAGTTATCAAAAAACGTTTTGCAGCAACATTAGTAGAACCATTTTAACGTTATATATCAAAGCTGTTATTCTCAAGTTGTTAGTGGAATGTTTTAAAAAGATTAATTATTCATTCTAAGATTCATTCTAAAAAATGTTTAAATAATGTTTTAATAACCAAGCAATAGCGGTAATACAACGTCCAAAAAATGTATGTTTTAAACGTTACTAGAACGTTTTGTTTCTAATGGAAACGTTAGTGAAACCTAAAGTTGTCATTGTTCCACAATATCTGATGTGACTTTTTGAACAGTTTTAGAAACTTAAGAGAACGATTGTGGTGTTTTAACATCGTGCATTGTGTAACATATTTTCATTGATCTTGTTTAAATGTAAGTTTGTCATTATACAGCTGAAGAGCGTGAGGGAGGGTGACAGAGTCTCTGCAGCGCCTCCTGCTGGAGGAATCTGTTGTCACACAGTGTCGGATTTAACATTCAGCTTTTAAATGCTTCAAGACTTGAATTTTATAAAAGCAGTACACAAATCAAATGTGACCAGATTGAGTTGAGATCTGTAGCCACGACATACAGAAGAAAAAGAAACACGAAACGCTATTATTATTTTTAGTATTTGTTTTTGACTCTTAAAATGTTGTACTTTGAATTCAATGTGTGCATTGGGCATTACTTGCAGTGCTGGGTTAGTATCTGTTACTGTTTTAATTCAATATAATACAATTTTGTTTAATTTAATTTTGGTCTCATTCCGTCTTATTATTCAATGTCTTATTTACAGAGTGCATGTGAATACATTTTACAGTTGCTTTTGTATTGTGAAGATATATTCACGTTCAAATCGTGGATATACCACAAATATAACAAATGTGAGGGCTCTTCAGGCTGTAGCTATACCCTTCTCTCATGTTTATATACATGTGTTCCTATAAAGAGCCCAAATGCTTAAAAGAATCAGTACTAATGAGTCATATTAAATCTAATCTGTGTAATTGGGGTTAATGAGGTTGACATTGGGCTGATTATCTAATGTCCGTAAAACAACATCCCAATGAACAGTGTAATAGATAAACCATTACCCGTGAATGATTCATTTTTAATGCATTTGACCATTTTAATATTAAAGTAAAAGAAAGCAATCTCAGTCTCAATAGAAGGACGCAGTACTCGATCGCACAAGATAAAAATGTATTTATTGTGTTTATTGCACATGCATCTGAAAGGTCAGACCAGATAAATCCAATATGTCAGTCACCACCAATTCAAAATGATGGTCTGTTTTAAAAAAAACATAATTTAATCTTACTTAAAACAAAAGGAAAGACATTCATAACAATATAATCCTATTCCATTCGTGCACAATTGTTCAGGTTATGTATCCTTTGCTATTTGAAACTACAGCTGCTTGCATGTTATTCGCAAGCATATGTTAAATATGCAATTAATGCTTTATTTGTATATTCATATTGCTTTACATGAAACTATAACGATTGCGTAAGACCACGTGGAAATACAAGCAGCCCCCTCACGGTTTGTCCCTATTTGGAGTTACAACAACAGTAACCCGCGACGCGTCCCACGCACGCCCGCGCCGCATGCGGCCGGTGCGCGGCGCGCGCGAGTCAGCTGTCAGCGCGCTCTCGCCGTGTATTTTGAAGGCAGGCAATTGGAGCAGATCGCGGGGGTGAGGACGCGCGCCGTCAGCGTGCCCGCTGCGCTACACGCATCCACCTGTCATTTCAACACATATCTGACTTTATATCGCGACGCGAACATCCCGGACGCGCTGCCGCTCACCAGCTCAAGAAAACACGCACGATTTTTAATTCCTTACGCGTGTCCGAGACGGGAAGACATGGCCACGACTACATGTACGCGCTTCACGGACGAGTATCAGCTGTACGAGGAGCTGGGCAAGTAAGTATCGCTCGATCCCGTCATGCATATTGAATGCATGATAAATACATGAAGATTTCGTGCTTGTGTGGTCGGGGCAGCGGAGATAAACTGAGTGCAAGCGTGAGGGGTGGTGGTGTTTTTTGCACGGGTGGTGTTGCCCGATAAACTGCTGTTAAAGAGGGAGGAGATAGAGTATCTGGCCAGCACTGAAACCCGCTATTATGATCATAAAGCGTAACCCACTTTCATGCATATGAAACACAGCGAAACGCCCCTGAATCTGTTTTTTATTGCATTGTTATTGCATTTTTTTCAGTGCATTTTTTGCGCACGTTTTTGCTTTTGGCATTTCATGCTGTGTACGTCATGTTGTGCTTTTTAGTTTATATATGTTGATTTATGCTGGTCTGTTGCATATTCATAAATACAGATGTTTCATATAAAGAAGATGTAGACACAAAATAAGATCTAGAAATAGTTAAAATAGTGTGTTTCTTCGTACAATGATTAGTTGTTATCGTAAATCAGAGTTTTTGTAGTCGATACTAAATGTAATGCATTTGCATTTGCGTCTGTGTGTGTGTGTGTGTGTGTGTGTGTGTGCATAGCCTTCTGGACTTTCTGAACCTCTTAAATATTTTTTGTTGCTTTGGATTTATGGTTTTTATTTCTTTTTCCAGATTATTGGAAAATTATTACATACAATCTTAAGTAGTTCAGTTTCACTCATGATTGAATGTAGGGGATATTTTGTCTGGGAGTCGGGTGTCTCAGGAACAACAGTGGGAAGATTGAAAGTGTGGATGAGGAAATGAAGAGCAGGATTTGGATAAAACAGGGTGGGAGTGTGATGAGGGTCTGATCACCCCTCAGGACTGAGGTTTAGTCCAGAACTCACCGTTGAATTTACCTGAAACTTGCTGATGCTTGATCTGGCTTCCCGGATAACAGTTTTAGGTTGTAAGAACGTTTTCCTAACTTTTCCATTAAGTCACAAAAATGTTTAAAATTTGAAAGTCGCTGAAACATTTTTTTAGACGTTGTGTTAACGTCAATGTTTAGTTATAAGAACATTATTCAAGCATTTTTAATTCTGTAATGCTTTTGTTTTTCTTAAAAGTATATCGTTAAATACTGTTATACTATCATTTCTGCAAGAACGTTTTTGATAACTTTGAGAGAACATGTTCTGAGAACATTTTCTGTGAGCTGGGTTCTGATGGATGGATTGTGTGTAAGTATGTATCGTATATAAATTGTTTGTCTGTTGTGTTTGTGTCTGTGCCTTTTACCCAGTAGCTCCAGTCATCCCAGTCATGCAGGGAGAGATGGATATAGAGTCTGTGTGTGTTACCAACACACACACATATACGCAGCCCTTATAAATCACTGTAATGAACAATGATCTATGTTTAGGTTAGCTACGCTCAGCAAACAGGTCATCTTTTGATGGTTTATGTATAGTCAGCTCTATAAACTAAACTAGGATAAAATAAAGTATACTAACATCCAAAAAAATGTGAACTCATTTTAAAAAAGTTTCACAATGTTTGTGTAATTTGGGTTTTAGAACAACCCACATCAAATAAACATGGTCACATACTGTCATTCACAATATATTTGTGTTACTGTAATTTTGTAGGTTTTTTTGCGTGTAGCCTTTCTCACCTGCTTGATTTGTCTCCTTTCCGTGAAATTTGCTGACTTAACACAGATTTTGTGAGCCTATTAACAAGACGAACCTACTTCATTATATTTTATTCATATAACACAAACCCAGTTGAGTGTATTATTAATAGAGGCGGCCAGAATTAGCTCTTGGTTTAGTGACAGCAGCCTCCACAGCTGAAAAGGCACTTCAGCAAAAGAGACAGTATGAGCTGGAGATGAATAAATGACCTGCTGCATTTAAGCTAAAACTGGAGTTTTGTGGCTTTAATCCATTAGTCTGTTGGCTTTTAACACATCTAATATGCTAGTGTATGTTTTTAGCAGATTTATGCACATTTAAAATGAGCAATTTTTTATATCCGTGAAAACAGACCCAAAATATTGATGACTCACACTGCACTCACCCATCTTGTCCAGTTAAAATGCTCTCTGGAATAAAATGCACTAGCAAATCAGGTTCAGGCGTATGAGGTAAACACAAATCTGTTGGCTATTAAAGAAAGAGGCTCTTTGGTATGTCCTGGGCCAGTTTCCTATTTCCAAAAGGAAATGTTTCAACAACAAACAAATAATCGTGGTTTGAAGCAGTCAGATGCTCTAAAACAGGTCAACGTTGCAAAATTCTGGCTGTGTTGAGATTTTACTGTCAGGACTGTCAGAAGTATAAAATCTTCTGTCTGTTTCACAGGGGAGCGTTTTCAGTGGTGCGGCGGTGTGTGAAGTTGAACACGGGTCAGGAATATGCCGCCAAAATTATCAACACCAAAAAACTGTCTGCGAGAGGTGAGTCCATTCACATTGTCCGTTCTGCACTTAAAATGCGACAGTGATGTGTTAGTGAACACTATAGTGAATTCATAGGGTTTATTCCAAGTCTAATTTACTTTTTTAATTCACACAGAAAAAGATATTTTGAAGTATGTTGCTAACCAAACCACATTGGCACTCACTGACTTCAATTGCATGTACACAAAACCACTGAGACATTTTTCAGAATATGTTCTGATAAGGTGTTGACTAAAGGACATTACAGTGACCCTTACCCAGAAGTATTACAGATACAATTATGCAGTGAAAATATCAGACAATAACACGAGAACGCCCCCAAAAGTTCTGAAGCCAGTTGAAACTATCTGTTCACAAGAACTTCAGAAGTTCTGAAACGTGCTGATAGCTATATTTAAATCTGTCCGCTTCCATGGTAACTGTCATTGCCAAAGGCAAAAATCCAATGGTGTGGCAACAAGACAGAAAGTACACGGCTACAATGCCAGATAAGATCTTTCTTTTTCACAGCATCGCGCTGTTGAAGGGTGCAAATCTTTTTACACACTTCCATCCGCTTCTCTGAAACTTGAAGCCATCAGTTGCTTTGACAACGTGTCACTCTCGTGACGCTCATGTGGCCGTGCGGTTATTGTGATGAGAACGTGTAATGTGAAGAATTATTCCACACGCTCTGAAAACTATTTTAAGATGGACACATGTGGTCAGAGGAAATTAAACTGGGAATGTTGGGAAGCGGGAAGATGGTTTGGAAATGCTGGTCGTTATATAACTTCATGGGCAAAACTTGTCAATGTTTGAATCGTATTTTATGACAAAATCGTGTGCATCGTGACTTATGAAACATATGTCATATGATGAAACATGATGTTTTCATTGCAAACACATTTTTCTCCAAAATTATTGTAATGTGAGGTATGAAGAGTTACTGTAAAAAAGTAGAAAGAATATACAGTAGCAGTAGTGAACTTTGCCCTTCTTTTCTCATATTGTAGTTGAAAATAAAGGACATACTGTCACAAACACAAGATGAAATTGGTGTTGTGGGAGGTCATGCAGAAAAGTGTCTCACATTAGCAGCAATTGTCTCTTGACTGCAGGTTAATCTGAGAGAGAGACAATATGAGCCATTGAGAGGTTAGAGGGAGGGTGGGCATGAGAGAGGGAATGTGACCTAGATATGGAAAGAGAGAGAAAGAGAGAGAGAGTAGCGTAATGATTGACTGGGCAAGTGAAAGAGAGACAGATAAAGAGAGGTCTGACTGTAACGGCACCTTTGGCACTTGGCAGCTGTGTGTGTGTGCATGCGTGCACGTGCATGTGCGTGTATGTGCATGCATGTGCGTGCATGCGTGTCTGTGCATGTGTGTGCGCATGTGTGTGTGTGTGTGTGCGCGTGTTTTTGTATACACACGTGTAGTTGCATGCCTGAAGCACAAGACTCTCATCTGACCCAGAGAGATCATGACCCCACCATAACCTACAAATAACATCATAAGGTTTCACTGATTGTGATGTTTATGGTTATATTAATATTGCAGTGAATTTAATGTGTTCATTATGTGGACATTAAGTCATCTAAAAAGCATGACATTGAAGACCATTCAGTGCTGAACGATTCATTTCTGTGAATCAGTTTGTTTTTAGTGAATCTATTCAGAACTTTGATTCAGTGATTCATCATTAATGTTGTATTTATCTCATATAGTGTTTGATGAGCTTTGAGTCTTTTATTTAAATGTATTTCCTGGGAAAATGTTTAGTGGTGAAATGGATCTCGTGGCTGAACTGATGATAGTGTAACAGCTCTGGCAGTGTGTGTAAAAATGTCCAGCAGCTGAGCTTAAGGTCAACACACATCAGCCTCACTGACTGACGTGGGGCGGGGTTTCAAACACAGCCAATCACAAACCCTGATCTCTATGATGGTGCTAGTAAGGGTAAGTGTCAAGCCAATAAATCCTAAAATATGACAAGACTGAAAATAGGGACAATAAAACGTTGAACGTCGGAAATTAGAGAAAAATTGTAGCCTAATACAGACCGATTGGTTCTATATATGTAGCTCCACAGTACTGGCAGATGTTGGTGGTGTTACTGTGGTGGTGTTACTGTGGTGGTGGTGGTGGTGTTACTGTGGTGGTGGTGGTGTTACTGTGGTGGTGGTGGTGTTACTGTGGTGGTGGTGGTGTTACTGTGGTGGTGGTGTTACTGTGGTGGTGGTGGTGTTACTGTGGTGGTGGTGGTGTTACTGTGGTGGTGGTGGTGGTGTTAAAATCTGATTTGTGTTTCTGTTACTGTTAAAGTCTTTGATTTCAACGGTACAGTAACATGAAGACACTGGTCATGTATGTTAACTTTATTGCTGTTGTATTTACTTTGTGTATCTGCCTTTGATCCTCAGATCATCAGAAACTGGAACGAGAAGCTCGAATCTGTCGTCTGCTGAAACATTCCAATATTGGTGAGTTTCTTTTTGGTGTTTTGGTAGCATCCTAATATTGGTGAATTTCTTCACAAATGACATTGTAATGGATTCGTCTTATACTCTCACTGTGGGTGGAGTTTAAATGTGTGATATTGTTGCTGGAGCTGCAATAAATTTCTGTATCGTGTCTCTTGTTTTAGTTCGTCTGCATGACAGTATATCAGAGGAGAACTTCCACTACCTGCTGTTTGATCTGTAAGTCCTTCCTCCCAAAATGTTCCTCAGTTTCCTGTCATCAAACTAGCCGTCGTGAGGAGCAGATCAGCTTAAAACAGTGATTCTGTTCCGTCTATTAAAGATTCATGTTGATTTAGGTGCTATTTCTAACACGTTCAAAAACAGATTCATTCTGTATGTGTTGTTCTGTGATGCTGTCTGGAATGCTGAAATTATTCCGCCCATAACATTCAGTGCCTTCCCAAAAACAGACGGCAACCGTAGAGCCGTCTTTGAGAATCTTTAGAACCTCTTCAGTTTTTCACACTTCCATATTCCTTCAGAATTTTCACATTGGATTCTCGTCTCCATGGAAACTGAGCTCCGGGAAGAGTGCGCTGTAGAACAGGAATTCTGTTTGAATTAGCAAATAGCCGAACTGAACTTTCTGCATTTCAGGGTGACTGGAGGTGAGCTGTTTGAAGACATTGTTGCCAGAGAATATTACAGCGAGGCAGATGCCAGGTAACAGCAGTTGCTTTTGAAAGGTTTCCCCTCTGTTTCTCTTTCTTTTTGTGCCTCTGCCCTTTCTTTTCATTTCTCGTTTGCCCTGTTCTGTTGCGCCGGTCACACGTCACACAAACACGTTCAGTGTTGGCGTGTTTTGCATGTGGAGATGCTTGTCGGAACGGCATCTTCCACAGCGCAACACGTATCTTGCCTTTCATCTAACACACGCTAGGTTCAAATGTGACCTTTGGGCTTAAACGTGGCTAGCTGAAGGAAATAAACTGTTTTCTGTTGTGTGTTCTGGATAAAGTGTCCTAGAAACGTTCCAGAGTGTTTGTCTTTTGTCTGTCTGTTTCTAGATCTGTGTCTTCCTCTGATCTGTCTCTGTTCTTTCGTCACACATTTCAGTGTCACTCTCTCACACATGCTCAAGCACAAGTGAGGCTAAATTAGCTAGTTTAGCTGGAGGCTAAGTTAGCGAGGAGCTCTCATAGACGTGATGGTTTTCATATCCAGTTCAATTCAGTTCGGCCGTCACAAGTTTAGCCAGAGCTGTGCGCACATACACAGGCTTGTTGCAGTCAATGTTGTCTTTAAGCAGCTGCGCAGTACAATCGTGCTGGTCTGTGTTTTACTCCACAGTGTTGGTTCCTGTTCAGCAGTAAGCGCAGCTCAATTCAGAACCTGTGTAGAAAACACTTGATGCTTCATTAAGCTTTAAAGTGACTCATAATGAACTGCTGTTTTATTAAAGTGGTTAAACATCTATTAAACCAGCGAGTTAGTGAGTTCACAGCCCTGATCTGTTGAGCAATGCTGTTGATACCTTCAGCTGAACGTCTGTTAAAGGCCAGTTTACAGGCTTGCGGTGAACTTTCATGATGCTTGTACACCATAATAACTGCAATTACA
>JAZGTK010014950.1:3095-13469 GCA_036877625.1 Ambastaia sidthimunki
TTATTTAAATGTCATTATTCATTAACTGAAATATTAATGCATGAATATGGCGCATACAGTCGCCTTTGATTGATGTGTCCCCAAAAACAAGGAGACACAGCAGGGCCTATCTTAAGAAAAGTAGAGTTCCTGTCCCACCTCCGGGGAGGAGTCCCTCAGATACATTATTCACACACCCTCCGGGCAGGCTTTCAAGGCATCTCTACCCTCAGGGCAGAAAAAATAAGCATGACGGTTAAAAGTAAATCATCTTGCCTGATGCACAGTTAATGGAAGAGGGAAAGAGGGATGGACAAAAAGGAGGAGGAAAAAGTATGAAGAAGGAAGACAAGACGGAAACCTTAATTTAAAAGCAGTCTCATGCCTGAGTCTGTGCATGTTCTTGTTGTGATCTTTGAGATTGAATGGTACTAAATTAAAGCTGGCTTGATTTTAACGCAGTTCAAAAGGCAGAATAGAGGTGTTCATATAATTAGTTCTATGCTGTTTAGGGTTGTTTAGCATTTGCCGTTGTTTAGGACAGATCTTATAGCAATATGTGCACAGTTGTAATTGCCACTGTACACATTGCAAAGTTTTGGAATGACAACTACATGTCAAATATGGGAGTGACTGAACTAAATAAATACTGTTTTAAAAAGAATGGCAATTTAACTGTTTTAACACATAGACGTTTAATTTGTTTTTAAACACTCTATACAGAGTTAATATTAAATGCAGAAATCACACTCGTAAATAGGCAAAGTCTGTTACAAAATAAAATTTTATATTCAGAAGAAAAGTAAAAAAAAATTTGGTAAACAGTAAATCAAGTAAACCAAGGCTTGCAACGTATGTACTTTCCACACACTCTAAGGCAGTTACTAATATGAACTGTAATGCTAAATACAATTTTATCAACAGCCACTAAACGTCTTTCGAATGGGCTTTGCTTTATGTTTTTTCCCCAAGTTATTTTTTACTGCACTAATGCAGGCCAGATATTCTCTTTACAGTGCCAAATCTCCATTACCCATTCAAACACAGAGCCTGGACATTCATTACAGCATGTCAAAGACAGAACTCACATTGAATTAATAGCACTGGGGATGGTGCAGAGCTTTCCTCAAGATCTCTGACACTGAGACAGAGAGAAAGAGAGATTGGCGGATAAAAAGAGGAGATTGCCCTCCATCTCGCTCGGTTGATTAGCGTTCCCTCCAACTGCATGGACAGCCCTGCTTGCTGTGGTCTTTGTTTTACTGTTGCTAATCAAAACAAGCCCCCCCTGTATTGTTCTTTCACATCATGTTTGTGAGTGGCACTGGTGATCAGTCTGAATAAACAACTATGCTGTGCTGAAGGTGTTTTTCCACATTACAGTGACTTTTATCTTCTTCTTTTCCTCTTGCTCTCTCGCCCCCTTATGTTCTATTGTTTATCAGGGGATGGCTTGGATAACAGCTTGGCATCTCCTGGCACAGGAGATGAGGATGACCAGGACAAGAAACGACAGAAAAAGAGAGGAATCTTCCCAAAAGTGGCGACCAACATCATGCGGGCGTGGCTCTTCCAACATCTAACGGTAAGACATGCTCAATTCTACTGATCCCAGTGGTATTGGGGATAAGACTTTGGAAAATGTCCTGTCATGCCTTAGCTTGAACAAGTAATTCAAGTGTGACTGGGTTGACCTGCGTCTGATGTGTCTTTTAAAGAATTAGCTCACTTCCACTATGCTTAGCTCAGTGACTTGAATCCAAAACTTTGTGTTCCTTTAGCTCAACTGGTGGAGCATTTTGAAGGTTGTGGGTTTGATTGTCAGGGAGCACACATACTAATCAAATGTATAACTGGAATTCACTGTAAATCGCTTTGGATAAAAGCGTCTACCAAATGCATAAATGTAAAGTTATTGTCTGTTATTATGTGTTCTTTGGTCCGCCCATCCATCGTATTTGTTGAAACTAAAGGCAGTAGTCACCCTAGTGCACCCTTGTTTTTTAGGCAGATATGTTCCACTAACAATGTGCCTGATTTGCGGCATTTCTACCTCCCTCAAATTTCTTCACCTCCCTAAATTCTCACCATTCTCTTCTATCTTCCTGTTTTCTATTCTTTTTCGAATTCCTGTACTTTCTAAGGGCTACACAGGTCCTGTACACATAGTAATCCTTTTCTTTTTACCCACCTTTAGAGTTTAGAGATAAAAAAAGAGCCTAATTGAATTATCCTGTCTCTGTTCCCAGTCCCTTTTCAGGCTGATTTGTGAAGCAAAAGTGTTTCCCATTGCAGAATGTGTCCTCTGACAAAAACAGTGTTAAAAGGGACTTCGGCCATTGAATGGCCCCTATTGCAACACCCAGGCGATCATGCATTCATTTGAGATTAGGGTTAAATGAAAGCTGCAGGATTACGTTTTGTTGGTTCCTACTTTGAGCCAGTGTGCGACATTTTAGATGGGGGGGCTCTTACATATGGTCTAAGCCTCCATCTTTTGTGACCTTTTCAGAGGTTTGTGATAAAGACCCCCTGTGGTGCCAATCTTAAAGAAAGGTGAAACATTAAGATTCATAGGAACATTACAGTTATAACTGTAAGATTCACTGGAACAAGACAGAAAGATCTCCATTGGCTTGCTAATGAGGACAAAAGGGGCTTTTTAATAAACATAAATGTAATTAATGCAAATATGATTGATTCTTAGAAAGCAAGGCACTTGCAGATGCTAACAAATGTATGGGACATCATTAGCACATTTTGAAAATGTGAATGAACCTTTGAGTTCCTCAACACACAGTTCTCAGAACTTCAATTTAGCATAAGACAAAATAAACATAGTTAACCTTAAGACCTGGTAAAAGGTTTTGATAAGGTTTTTTAAAGGTGGATAGTGGAACACAGCTCAGTTTTGACTGTCACTGGACTGTGGACTGAATGACAGCTAACAAGCCAGAGGGTGAGCAGGGAAGTTGTTGGCAGGACCATTGGTGTGTTTGTAAGACAGAGAGAGAGAAAAAGAGAAAAACATGTATCAAGACTCACCAGTGACACAGTAGGTGAGTGCCAAAATTGGTGCCCACCTATGACCTCGTGCTGTCTATACATTCACCCTTGCTTACCATCTGCTGCCCCCCCTCTGCACCCACATCTCTATTCAACCCTAAACAAAACTCTCCATTGTCTCTCTTTCACACCCACTCGATCATTTGTCAAGTAATGTCAAATAATGTCAAACAAAACCACAAGCGCTCAGCCAATAACATGGGAAATTCAGGAAAATCCTCAAACTCAATACAGCATATGGGAAGGCTATCATACCTAATTATACAATTTCCTGAAAGAGTTATAAATGTTTCACGGTCCTGGCCTCAGTCCCACATGACGCAAATTGACTTGATGTTTGATGTTATTAGTCATTCAAACATTACTTTAGAAAAAAGGTCAGGTAGTATTGATTAACTTCTTAAAAAAGGCATTAATATGTTTGCTTGTTTGTCACTGTATATAAGTCTTAGACATTCTAAAATGTTAACACTACCTCGCTTTTCCTTTCTCTGTTTTTTCCATTTTCTACTTTTTTCTCTCTCTTTCTCCATCTCTGCCTTTATTATTTTGCAGCATCCGTATCCATCTGAGGAGCAGAAGAAACAACTAGCACAGGACACAGGACTTACCATTTTACAAGTGAATAACTGGTGAGTAACCTTTGATCTTTGACTTTTGACTTGCCAGTAATTTGCCCCTCAACATTTAGTGTTAAGAATAGTAAGCTAGGGTTAGGGATCTCTGCAATATTTACATCTCAAGACCACTGATCCCTATTTCTTTTTAACTATTATTAGATGGTGTTCAAATCCCTTATAATACACATAATAATAAGAGACAAAATAGCAGCAAGGATGAGATTTGTTGGGTGTCTTCAACTGACTTTTAGAAAAGTTGTGAAATGTTATGTTCTAAATCTGGAACATTGTTACCCGAACATTAAGTTCTCTACATGTTACAATAGTTTACATTTTTATTTAATTAGCATTTTTAAATTAATTAGACTAAGCCTTAGTTAAATTCTTACATTTAAATAGTTTTAACAAACGTTATATTTACAAACACATCTTAAGACAAAACGATGGCACTGATATATTTTAAAATATGTCAGTGGAAACTGTTTTGAAGACTGCTCAAACATGTATTTAAGTCTAAGACTATGCTAAAGTTCTTTCCGGGAAACCACCCTCTAGTGTCATAATAACTTAAATAGTTGTCAGTGATTTAATTTGTTAACAAAAGTAAACAATTAAAATTATTTGGAAAGTTCCACACACTAAAAAAACATTTTATTTACATAATTATTTTATTTTATTGGGTTTTATTATATAGGAAAATGTAGGTTTTGTATTGCATTGTTTTGAAACACACTGTATGCAAACACTTTTTGTGTTGTATTTATTGCAACCAAATACAGTGTTTCCAAAATTCTGGGGGAAATCTATTGTCTATGAGTTATATCTTCCCCCAGTGCATGTCAGGGGCATTTCCTATATCTCTGTTACGAAGTGCTCAAGCATATTAGTGCCTGAAAAGCAGTTAGGTTAATCATACCCTGAGGCTAATAAGCCAATGCTATATCAATTGAACATTTATTGAGCAATGACCTCTTTACTTGATTCACTGATGCACAGTAGCAGAACACATACCTTTAGAGCAAATATATTTTTAAAAAGTCTTTTAAAGAAAGGCTTACTTTGAAGTGCTGTTAAAAATAAAATAAAAGTAATAAAAAATTTGTGTACAAAAAACAAAATAATTGTGCATTAAAATTATTCACCATTAAATTTGATATTTCTCAAAAGCAATATATAAAAGGTGTTCAGTTCTTTATATCAACAAAACATATGCTTGTTTACGTCATAAATTAAAGTATTTCTTCAGTCTAGTAATAAAATTAGTTGTTATGTATACACTTGACAGGTCCATTAATTCAAGGGCCCAGAAGAAATTGCAATATATAAATAAAAATTTTGCATTAAATCAAAGAAATATTTTGCAGTAAATCAAAGAAAAACGCCATGGTAGTAAAAGTCATAAGCGTTTAAATAACTCTTGTTTTGTAATTTTGTTTATTTTTTTGTAAATTTGTTCTCCTCTGTCTGACAGGTTTATAAATGCTCGAAGAAGAATTGTGCAACCCATGATTGATCAGTCTAACAGAGCAGGTAAAAATCTATTTCCTATCACATTTCACCAGAGATTTTATCCAAGACGGTATACAGTACACACACACACACACACACACACACACACACTATATACAATATATGTATATATACATTGTGTGTATACAGGGTGAGCATAAATCACATATATATTGCATCTTGTCTTCATTTTTAGTAAGTCAAGGAACCGCTTACAGCCCTGATGGTCAACCTATGGGTGGCTTTGTGTTAGACGGCCAACAACATATGGGACTTCGGCCTGGTGGTAAGTGATGAGTAAATAATAATGGCAAACTAAACTTTTGGCATAACTCAGTGCTCTATAAGTATGTTGCTAAGATTGCAGTAAGATGCACAAGATTTGCATGTTTTAGTGTTTGTTTTCATTTTGTTTCTCCATCTTACAGGTCCCATGGGAGGCATGGGTATGAACATGGGCATGGATGGACAGTGGCACTACATGTAAACTCCTCCCCCATTTTGATAAATGTAAATGTAAGGATTTGATTTGGTATTTCAATATTCTATTTCTCCTCCCTCTCAGTGTGTGAAATCTGATTATGGTGGCGATTTTCCCTCCGACAACCCCCCCGCATGCGCACACACACCTTACATCTTGGGCTTCATCTCCGCTGCCTGTCTCTGACAGTCCACAAATCAAGACGTATGGCTCGCCGCGGGCGGCCTGGCATGGAGAATTTTATTTAATACCCACACTGTGCTGCCCAATGAGCCCCTCCATAATGACACTTACCTTGATTAATAGAGCTCTTTATATGTAAATAGGCACCGCATCCAGTTCTCCATTTGTGCCAACACGGCCCTTTCCTCTCACATAACAACCTCAGCCTCTGCTAATGAACGCAGAGCAGAGGGGAGGTGAGCTGGGGTTAACACCCCCACCAAAACCACAGGCATATAGAGATATAATGAGCTCCAGCTCACAGGAGCCGGATACATGCAGACCAAATAATTTCCAGACTATTTAATCGTACCTTTTATTGAATTATCATTGAGTCGTTATTGTAATTGCGTCGTTTAGAGGAATGTTTGCCTTTTTTACTTGCTCTTGTTAAACACCATATGCTGGTGGATCGTTGAGATCATTATGCAGATCTGTTTTAGTGATGTGTAAAGGTTTGAAGCTTAAAGTGGATAGAGCCACATTTATGATCTTAGAGGCAGGTGTATACTTGCATTCTGAGAAACTAATCATAGTAAAATGTATTTTTTTCAAAGTACTGTAAATGTCTGTGAATGAATTTCTCAATATTGGATATCTTGTTCATGTTCTAGGTTCTGATGGTGGCCTCAGACCAAGTGCTGGCCACAGTCATGAGGAGCAAGTGAATCCATGTCACATTTGTTTGGATCTCATCACACCCCTGTCGCAGGCCTCCTACAAGTTATCTCCTCTATTCATGGGACCTCCTAAACCTCATCAATTGGCCATCATAAACCCAACCACAACACTGTCCACAGGCGTACCAACATAACAAAACAATCAATCCTGAAGCATTTTTGCCAAAAGAAAGACTTTTGAAAATACATTTAGGGATTCTGATCTTTACTTTTTAAATTATTTATTTATTCTTGTTACTGTCAAGAAGCACAGGGACCACAACATTTGTGCACTTTTGCGCAATCATAGAGTAGCTGCCCCAGGCGAAAATATTCCATATTCACTTATGCACAAATACACACATTCATAATAAATGCATTTTTTTAAACGCACTGAAGTGGAAAGATGCTAAGATTAATCAGAAACTGTGTGTTGTGTATGATGAATGTTTTTTTTGGGGAAGTACTCTGTGTTAAAGTTTGTGTCATTGACTAATTTTAGACCTTTGCATTTTATGATTTCATTAAGTAAAAACTGAGAGGGAAATGAAATCGCTCAAAGGGATTCATTGCATTTTTGTGCCACACATATGACACAAATTGCAGTACTTGAAATCACAAAGTATTCCTCAGTTTAAAAAAAATCAGTAAGAAATGAGTTGTCAAGTTTTTATTTGTTGAATTGGAACAGAGTGCAAAAGTGTTCTTGTAAAGTTAAGTATGCCTGGAGGAGTTTTAAACCACTATTGGTGTTCCAGTGTACATAATTATGTAAATGTTATTTGTAAGACACATCGGTATCAAATAGGCATTCAGTCGAGATCATTTAAGAACAAAGATAGGATATTGTGCATTTGGTCAGTTTTCACTCTCGGTTGTGTCTATGGATAAGTCGATTATATGTTTGTTGGTGTACTGATGAGTTAGATCGATCCTCTCGCGCAGTCCATTTTCCTTTTAGAAGTCTTTTAAATCCAGTACTTGGGTATTTCTACACAATCCAAACTCCAATTCTTGTAATAAATGCTTCATATTCAAAATGTTAAATCTTTGTTGCTTTAAATGTTGTTGTGTAATGTTATGGATTGCATTTGTTGTAATATGCAGTTTTAGTGCATGCATATTATTTTTGAAATCTTAAGACATCCACTCGAACAATTTATCGAAAATATTGCACTTACATTTCTACGATATTTTTTGGAAGGAAAACAGACAATGGTCTATATCGAAATTGTTCTTATTTGTGAAAATATCAGTCAGGTACACAATACAAAATATTATATATTTTCAAACGTACCAACAATGAATTGTAACACAAATACTGTTCTGCTGAAAGGAATATCAAGGGATATGAAAAAACAAATTAGCGCAATATTAAATCATATAAGATTTGTCTCAAGGTATCACTTAAATGTTCTGCGGTGTGTGAAACAATCACATTAATTCAATATAAAATATTCTAAAGGGTTTCCCACGTATAATGTTTCAGAAACAGCCAACACTTATCTTCAGAATCCCTTTTAAAATGTGTTTTTCTCATGCTGTTTGATATCTTAGCTACCACTGCTTCTACAGCTCCCCAGCTTGTTTCTGTAGCCTGCAGAAGTGGTGAGAAAATGCTGTATTTTCGTGGTCATTTATCAATGTCAGCGGCGTAACGATCTCTACTGCAGTATTGATGAGGAGAATTACATTGGCGCTGGCGAAGAAGCCATAGGCACGAAAACGAAAAAAAAATGCAATAACGTGAGAGCCAATGCCCTTGCCTTTAATGTAAGTTTTTGCGATAACTGAATTATTTTAATGGAATTTTGGTTTTGTTTTTCTCCCTTTTCTTTTTTAAAATAAATAAGGCCAGTTTTACTGCAATATAGATGGCATGAAACATTCTTTGTGTACTATTTTTATGATATAACAAAAATTAAAGATAAACACGCGGGTGTATATATTGAGACCAAAATCACCTTTGCTACCTTTTTTTATGAATTTTTAGTTTTATTTAAAATTAGTAGCAGGACTAATTTTAGCAGGATGTAAAACGTTCTAGAAGGAAAGTGATTTATGGATATACCTTACTAAATATTGCTCAATATGAGACTGCTCTAATGTTTTTGCTTCAAAAAACCTCAAATATGAAACAGAACAATAAAATAATTTATCATATATATCATTATCTTTACCAGAGCCAGTGCTGATACAGTTAACTCAAATGTTCAGCGGATGTATCTTAGAGATAAATTCATTGTGAAAGCTGCCGGAACCAACAACACAACGGCATGAAATATGGGTCATATTTCCAGACACTGCGGAACATCGTGTAAAAGAGATACAATTTAAAATAGAGTATGCACACTGTATTACCATTGTTCACAACTATGTATTCACTGGTCTTGAATAAAACGAACGCTTGCAAACGACTGCTTTAATGTCGTCAAATTTTTAGTTATTCAAATATATATAGTCGGCGACTTCGAAATTAAAATTTTTAATGATTCTTTCGCGATGTTAAATAATAATAGATAATAAAATAATTAATTAAACACATACAAATACTTAAAATAAATAATAGAGAAAAACTAATAGAGAAAGCTACGTGCTTGTAAAATCGTGTTAATTCCTTGTTTTTTCCACCCGTTTATTTTCTCGGTTTTAAGCTTACATATTTGTGGCGAATATTTCTTGGATTTCCTCTTCCTACAGATTTGGATCCATATTCTAATGCATTAACTAAAGTGAAAGTCAATCTTAAAACTAAAACAAGCCGTGGTCTCTAAGTGGTGATATACCTAAATGTAATAAGGACTGGTGTAACTAGGTGCAATAGCTCCTTAAAGCAGTGCAAACTATCAGTGTATGATTATGACAATTAAAATTTTATAAATCAGCCTGTCTTAGCAGTAGCAATTGGTTCTGTGCGCCCCTCATCATTTCATTTTCAACAGTTTAGTTCTCGGTTTGAGTGATGTGAACTACGGCCAAGGACCAGCACAGCCAAACTCTCTATATCCAACTTGTCAAACACTATTGCTATTGTGTATATCCCCTCTCTCTGGATTTCCTGAGTGGTCATGTTGAGGAGCTGGTTCATGTGAAGACATGTTTATTCCCTGGTTACATGACAGTCAGAGCGATCGGTGTTTAAAATTTAGGCCAAAGGAAATTAGGTGGGGAGGCCTCTTTTTTGGCTTTATTTACAGCAGTGCGTGTGCCAAGAGGTCAGGGGTCAAAGTTGAGAATGGGGCCAGGAGAAGAGCTATCTCGCTTGCAACACTGATTGTTCCACATGCCTGAAGTTCTGTGTATTCTCTCTTTCAAGTCCTGGAAAGCTGATTAACGTTAAACAGCTCTCTATACCATGAGCAAAAGCAGAGTCTTTCAATCAGGAAAACAAGCAGTATGTGCCTTGTTTGAGGGATACCATTATTTACTATGTTAACAAATAGCTGAATAATAACATATTATTAACAGTATCACTCTTTTTTCCTACCGATGTCAATTAATTAGAAAGTCCTAACCAATCCAATACATTAAATGAACTCAAGCATGCAATAAAGTGAAATGTCCCCCAGTTAAAAAATGTCAGACTTAGGACTTAAACTGCAGAAGGTCCCCAGCTGTGGAGCTCAGAGATTTTCACTTTTATTAAGATCAGAAAGAATTCAATTCAGACAGTCATGCTGGACAGTGGACCTCAACCTTCGGCCAGACATAACAGAATTAAAGTGACACATGTCGGTCCAGGTTTTTTCACCTGACAGCTTCATTTCCACTTTTGTCTCTTGGATCTGACAGCTTCACACATTGTAGTTAGTGTTTGTTCCACTTTTAGTTTAATATT
>JAZGTK010014951.1:1741-13469 GCA_036877625.1 Ambastaia sidthimunki
ACCCACACAGTGTTGCCTTTGATTTATTCAAAACAAAATGTTTCCCCCCATTTTTAATCGCATCACATAACAGCCTGAAAATTCATGTCACCTGCGCAGATGCTGAATTAGATATTGGCGCTAGTTTAACAAGCAGACTGTTCTCAGCTCACTGGATGCTAATGAGATCCAGGAATATAGTTACTAATAAAACTCTAAGACAAACATTAGTTGGACAACAGAAACTTCAAGGCATCTGGTTTTCATTTCTCAGCAAATTTACGTCGTTCAGAGCTGTGATCAATCATTGAGATGCTTGACACACAGGTGAGAAAACTTCAGCGCAGAATCTTATATTCGTTCCCAAAATTTTACTCCACGATGACTGAAAGCAGCGATAAATAACTGAAAGGACGTAACATACTCAGATATGATGGATGAGACTTCAAATTTTATTTTTGGGCCTTTGCCACGTTTTATTTATAGAGGCAGCACAGAGGACAAGAATTCACAAGGGGAGATGCACAAGGAACGTGATGCCAGCTGGAAATTAACCTGGTTTCCAGTAAGCGCCACAGTTCAACCTAATGTAGCACATACATGGACTGGAAAGCCACTGCTGTGATGACCAATGAACTTTTACATGTGTGTGATGTCATAGTTACCAAGAGTCGTGTGGAAGATTAAGCGTTATGCTTCCTTTGATGTCGTCTCCAAAGCGAAGGTAGCCCAGCGTCGCCAAGGTTACATACAAAACTATTATTACGCCCATGCCGATGTTGAGAGCTTGGGTGAAGCGTTTTGGCTCCTTCATTTGATTTTCTAAAGGAAGAACCTACACACACATTGAGAATTCATCTGTAAAAGAATGAGGGCGTGTTCCAAAACCTAGTGAGCTGCCTATGTAGGCAGCATTGAAAGGCATCATATGCACACTACTAATGGCTGTTCCAAAAGTTGGGTATAATTGTGTTTCCTCTTAAGTTATCTTTCTTATGGCCTAGTTCTAGAGTGGCACTGCATGGAACTATCTGCGGAAAACTGAAGGAACTATCCCACACTGCACTGCAACAAGCTTGGTGAAAATACGTCCTTTGACATCAATTGCTTTTTTGTGATGTGTACATCAGATACATTATTTGAAGGACACAAAGTTGCTGCCTAGGTAGAAGCATTCATAACGGTCACTAATGAGATTCGTTTAGCTTGGATGCTAACTATTTAGACGACAGATAACAAAGCAGCCACTGGAGTTATCAACCAGCGGTCACATGAACTCCCACAACACCTACCAATAAACAGAACCATTTTCTAGAGGGAAACTTGTGTCTACAGCATGTATATCTACATGAATTACACATAAATAAAAGTAATCTCACCACTCCAATGCCCTCAAAAGCAAAGATGGCCGTTCCAAAGAAGAACGGGAACTTCCGCCATGTGGAAGCATATGGCAGTTGTCTGGGATCACCGATATCCTACAGAGAGAAGACAAAAGGCCGGAAACTATAATTTCACTCTCTGTCTTTCTAATATACAAGCTAAAAGAGGATCTATGTAAACATATCGTATCCGCTTCTGATGGAAACCTAACAGATGGATGAGACATCGACTGATGACTGCATGTCAAGCACATGGTTACTACATTGTTAAGTAAGTAAATATTTTAAACCAAGCATATTTTGAACCAAGGGCTGGAAAACACCCTGGACCGGTGGTCAGTTCAATCACAGTGTACTGGTGTTTACTACACAACTTTAGTCTAAAGCACACAGATATAACCCATGCTTGCTGAAATCAACAGTTCCAATTTGATTGGACGTGTAAAGATCCACTAACACAAATACACGTACGTTGAGGATGTATTTGAAGATCAGGATGAGGCTGATGGCCATGCAGAGGTTGGCTACAGCGGACAGTGCGGCCATGTGCCGCAGGTCTTTGATGAAGGTCAGGACGATGATGAAGGGAAGGAGGGAGACCATGTACAGTCGCAGGTCAAGTCCTGTCACCGCAGCGACAGAAGGTGGATCAGAGGAGACCACGCGCTCCTCTGAGCTATTGGAGAATAACACCACAGTCTCCAGGGAGGTGTTCAAACGAGCACCTTCCATCACCTACACAAAAACACTGGCTCAGTTCAGGGCAGGCAGTTGATTGGCTGGTAGGTTCAGAGCAGGATTTTGATTGGCTGCTGTACTCTACCTGTTTGATGTTCTCCGCCAGGAACACAAAATACACGCTACAAAAGCCCAGCTGAGTCAGAACCAAGAAGAAATTTACTAACTGCCTACGAAAGAAAAGGACAAACTATGAAAATCAATAAAATAATGGTAAGAGGACCTTCTCACTTGGGAGTAAAAGCAACAAACACATTCTTAGTAAGACAGAGTGGAAGAATGCTGATCTCAAAACTGCATGAAACTGCTTTCGTAAGTGAGGAAATGCATTTGTTCAACAGAAAAAGCCAACAACACCTGCTCCAATCAGAATAGAGATTTGTAAAATATCTAAATGCACTAACATTGTAACTTAAGACAATTTATTTAGAAAAGTAGTGATACAAGTAAAACTAAATCTCTGTGCTCTGCAAGGTCTAAAGATCCCTCACGACATGTCTGAATCTAAAATGTATTATCTCAGCGTTTAATTATTCAGTTCACAGATTACTGTTCTTAAACACAGGTGAAAATGAGGCAAACATTTCCTCAAGAGACACTCGTTAAGGATTGAGGTCATGAGGTTCCCGTGTCTGTGTATGTGCATGTGTGTGTATGGGAGGGTTCAGCAAACACACACCATCCTACGTCTCAGCACAATGATGAATATATTAAATCAAGCACAGATACATTTGCCCTTCTGCTATATACAAATACACACACTCTCTCTCCATGAGGGGCCTGTCATGCCAATGGATGATGGGATAGCTCACCTCCCAAAATGAGCGCTTTTCCTCAGGCACGGGGATGAACTTATCTCCATGGCAACAGCGACTGTGTCACTGTAACCAAGGGGATACCGTTTCAACCTGTAAGAGAGAGAAAAAGAGAGAAAGAGAGAGGGAGCGAGAGAGAAAATAAATATTCAATTATTTCTGATAAACAAAGCAGCCCAGAAAAAAAATAAACGCGTTTTATGTAAATCCTGAGAGAAAACAACAGAAAAACTCTCAGATAATCAGTGTTGGGACATCCTCAAAGGGAAAAACTATTTATAAAAATGTTTTCTTGTTTCGATTAATTTGAAATCTCATGGAACATGTCAAAAGCGTGCTTTCGTCTTAACCTCAAAAAAACATTTTGCCTAAATATAGAAAGCCTACTTCTAAGAAACATTAGAAGAAATGTGTTTAACTGTCATGACAAAATATAATTTTCAATGCCTTACAAGGTTGTTTTTTTATGCAAAACACATTTTTTTATTCATTTGACGTGAAATGTGAACTGAACATGGTTTACCAAGCAACTATAAAAAGCTTTATATAAAAAAGTTGACCTATAGCATATCCTTATTTAGTGTATGTGCAACAGCATAGTGACAAACTCCCCATTTCAACACTGTCCACATGCGAGACGTTTCCTGTGTCCAGTATTCAGACCAAAGTGAGCATATTTTGATCGGGTTTGAAACAGGATTTTAAAGTGTGAACACAGATGAATTCCCAGACAAGAAACTACTGTGTTCAGAATGCAACATCTATTTCAAACCTTCAAGCAGACATATTACACAAAAAATAAACCGCTTGTGTTTACTGGCGGTCCCAACATGAGCAGTTTTCCAAGCTTTCCATAAGAGAATACTGCTTCTATCCGAGGACCATTTCAAATTCCATGTGGGTCTATTAGATTCTGTCACGGTCTGTATATTTGTTTCGCTGTGTTTGAAGTGAGCCAGGTGTGAAGCTAAACCGTTTCAAAGACGGAAAACTCTCCATCATGTGGCCACAGACTCCTGAATCTCATCTTTAGAGACTTGAACTTTAAATGCCACATTCACTTAAACATACAAATCAGCACTATTTGTGAGAACAGACTTCAGTCTGTTTTTAATTTTAATTCATTTGAATTCATTTATCACTGATTTTGGGAAAAAAAAACTGTACCTCTGTCCTTTAAGAAACTACAAATTAAAATACCTGTCACCTCAAAGCCTCATTCATGTTAAAGCTGCAATTTGTGGCTTTTTTGGGTTAAAAATGACATGAAATGAAAAACAGTTATTGAGTGCATGACAAATCAATGTACAGCGCAATCTTTTTACCTTACCCCGATTTTTAAGGTAAGTTCATATGAAAAAACATGAAAAGATGGCGGTAAGAGAGGCAAAAGTTACAGAATGCAGCTTTAACTGAATAATGAACTTAAGACTTGAATATTAACTTTTTAATGGATTACAGCTTAAAACCTCCTCTGTCCAATTTTTATAAATTCATCAACCAGCCATTTACATAAAAGTGATTAAAATATGAAAATGGCATTTTAACAACTTGCAGGAACAAGCATTTAACAAATTCTTGCAGGAAATGTTACGAAGAAACATCGTTCCGGCGTTTGAACTTCTGAAGCTCATGCTGGTCCCCTGAACCTTCACACACAACATATCAGGGCTGTTTATATAGAAAACAACACTAAAATGTGATTGGCTGAGGTGACTGAAGCAGCAAAGCTATTGGTGGAATCTTACCGCTCACTAAGTTGATGGCTACAGTTGACCAGAATGTGCATGCAGTGAACACAGACCAGGCCCATTAACACCAGACTAACCGGACCAAGCTGGAAAAAAAAGAGACAGAGACAGAGACAGAGACAGAGAGAGAGAGAGAGAGAGAGAGAGAGAGAGAGAGAGAGAGAGTCAAATGACATTGACTTAAAGTGTCTGTCAAATGCCTAAATGTAAATCTTTTTAACCATGTAAATGGTGCATAATGCAACATCTGAGAATGTTGGTATTCATTTGCAATGACCAAAGTTTGTTTCTGTCAGAGCAGTAGAGCTTTATCTCTCTCTCTCACCGTAAACTTTGCTTACAAATGAGTCTTTATCAAGCTATGAATGAATGCAATTAAAGTCTGTCTGAGTGACACGTTTATAAACCAAATAACAATTATCCTCTCAACACACAATAAGCATATATAAACATACAGAACAAACATTTATTCAAAAACCAGACAGACGCACTTTTAAACCTGTTCACAGTCTGCAGCTGATAAAAGTTTATGATTAGAAGACCTTTTCAAAATTATAGGAAATTTCAAAACGTCCAGTTTTCTTAGATGTTGTATTAATGTTATTGCTTGGTTATAAGAAAAAAAGTACACTTTTATTAAATTCAGAAATGTTTTCAAAACATTCCATTAACTACTTAAGAACAACATTTTTAATGTATCTCATACATAATGTTAAATTACATTCTACTAATGTTACTGCAAGAACATTAGACAACATTCTAAGAACATTGCCTGTTAGCTGGGCAGATGTTTTTGGTAGACACATTTGTGAATTCAAGGCATATTTTATCAGTCTTTGTGTTCTCTTGGAGTCATGCCTGATATTTTGGCAATGCAACATTCTCTACAAACTGAGCTACAGCAACACCAGTGAAGAAGCCAAGACGTTACGCACCACAATCCCAGCATTCCTCACTGCAAGAGGAAGACCAAGCAACCCGGTGCCAATGTTACCCTTCAGAAGATGCAGCAGAGTCTGAGTAAACCTGGAGAACAAAAGAGAGAAGAATGCAAGAGATTTAGTGCTTGTGAATGTGATTGGGATTTTAAGACAGACGGATGTCAGAATTGAAATCCAGTAAACATTCCGTTTGACCGATCCGGTCTGGAATTCTGGCAATGCAATCACTTATTCTGCGAGATGTTTTCCGTGCCAGATGATTTAATCAGGAGTAAATCTGGTGGTGTACCAGGCAGTGAGGGATGAATGCTACATCACAGTTAGTTCTGGTCCACTAACTGAACTGGACAAGTAGCGTTCCAAGGCTGCTTATATTCCATATTCCAGGACTGGAATGTTTTACTGTTTGTGCCGCTTTGCTAGCAAGTGTTATGGAATTATATGGTTCAACACATTACAATTATACAAACATTACACATACTATTACACAAATAACTATTTTTACTGACAGACCAAAAGTTTATTTATAAACTCTTTTCACTCCAAATTGTTATTGTTATCAGAAAGAAAAGAGACTTGCATTTTATTCATACAGTAAATACGCCTTATTTGAAATCAGAATTTTAAAGCTATGGCTAATACATTGACAACAATAGGACATCCAGCAGAATAAGTGACCTAAAGCTAAAAAACTGCTGTTGGTGTAAACAGAACTTTAGATACTGATCTGAGACCAGTTTGCAGAACATAGCATAAGCATTGATGATAAAGTTGCAAAGTATTTTTTTATTATCAGTTTAATACAAACAAATTAAATAATTCCAATTCAAGTCAATGATAAATAGCTTGATAATGTATTGATTATTGAAGTATTGATGTGAAAAATCTGGTCTGACAGAAACTCACGTGATGCCTTGCGACTGTTGCACTTCATCTTCATCTACATCCTCTTCCTCACCTCCTGCCTCTTCCATCAGAGGGGTCATAACTTCCATGTCTGCTCCATGTCATATAAAACAGAATGACAAGTTTCTATAGCTGGAGATACATCAGTGAGATCTATTTTGAATCAGATTAATGGCCTAATTAAACGGATCTAATTCAAGCATTAAAAACAGGCCTACAATAAATAAACTGCTTTATTCAGTTCGTAAGGACACACCTGAACGACTCAAAACAGCCGAGCCTCATGTGGACCCATTTTACAAAACATCTAGCAATTACAAGGCCAACAAAAAATAATAAATACGTTTCTCTAGAGCTCTTTAAAGTTTGACCCTGGGGACTGAGCATCCTAAACAGTGTTTGCAACCATTTTTACTTGAAATATTTTCAAATCAAACATACTAAACTATTTTTGCGGGTATTGTTTCATCTGGAAATGACTGCATCATGTACGGTGGTCTCTATATGTTTGTAAGCTGATTGGAGGGGAATGGCCGGTGCTTGGTGACATCAGCAAAATGAAACAGTTGTTTCGGAGCAAGAGCAAATACAGAATGACAAAACTTTCTGTGATAGAAATAATGTTTTAACGAAAAGAACCCAGGGACAGTTTGAAGAACTGATGAGTATCCATCAGTTTCAACACAAAACCAATGCATTCACCCTTACCGCTACTCGCTAAGCGATAATCGTCAATAGATGTGAATGTGTTCTAGCGATATGAGGCGAGGAGATGCAGTATCGCCAGAACACATTCACATCTATTGAGTAGCTGTAAAGGTTAATGCGGCATCAGTAAGACAAAAAAGAGAGAGAGAGAGACATCATTACCCAGCTGATCTGCTGAGGCCATGTTACGCTGCTCATCTGGAGAGAGTGTCCACACACTGAAGCTGTTTTATGGGTGTGTTTTGCTCTGATGAGGTGGCACTCCAGGAATCAGCTGTGGGTGTTTACACACATTCAAACTGAGCACAAGATAAACAGGAAACTCAAACTGCAAAACCAGTTTGCTGTTACTGTACACTAATGTAACTTTATTCCAATGTAGGTAAACGTATATTTTTCTATAGATCAATTCAGTGTGTGTGTGTGTGTGTGTGTGTGTGTGTGTGTGTGTGTGTGTGTGTGTGTGTGTGTATGTAGGTTATTTAGTTCGTGTTTTGAATATACATAGTAATATATGCATGTATGTATGTATGTATGTATGTATGTATGTACATATCACACTGTATATATGCAAAACCTAAACTAAATAATTCAAATATGTACTTAGCCTACAATCTTATGTTATATATATACTGAATTGTATGTCACAGCCTATAATTAGATAATTACAGGTAATAGTGTATAATGGTGTATAATTAAAGCATCACTTTAATATTTTACTGAATATAAGCAGAACAAGAGTAATGGGACCGCCATGTGTTTACCGAAGGAGCGCAGTAATCACAGCCGCTCCTGTCTTCCTCTCTCCGGCTTGATGTGTGACCATCACCGGCTGTGTGCTGGAGCAGATACCAACAGCAAACAACCCCAGCGATGAGTCCAGCCTATAATGATGACATCCCGCTGGAAATGATCCAGGATCTAGATTTCCAGGGATCACAGGAGACGGTGAACATCACCCTCCACTCATGCCGAATATGTGGACCACGTCACCGCCTTCATGACGAAACAACTCTTAAAGGGACCGCGACCCTCAATTACAGACAGGCGGAGGCTGTTCTCAATACTGTGCATCTCTTGAGAAATTGCATAAAAATCATGTTGGTTTCAGGTGTGGGTTGTTATTAAGTGCATTTATTAGAATACACCATACAATTTAAAGACCTAATAATGCCAAAATTGAAGTTTTGTGGCTTTTAGTTTGTTTGTTTGTAATGTGAAGGGCCTGATACAACAACCAAACCGTTAAACTTAACCATCAGAGGGCACTACAGAACTTCATGATGTAGAAAAAGTTGTTTGAATTATTGCACTTTTTCTAGCATTTACAACAATTCAGATGTGTCTTTATGTGGCTGACTTAAGACTGTTCTAAGCAGGCTCTGTGCTGGCTTCAAATTCTGTGTCAAGGTGTATAAATGTGTTATGAAATTCATTGTGTATTAATTTGCATTAAATTGCATTAAAGGGCGTGTAAATGCCCTTTAATGTTTTATATATTCTGCTTCCCATTCAGGAAGGATGTGATCATGTTTAAAGTTATTAAAACACACCATAATTTAATTACACATGAATATTGGATCAGCCCCGTTAATTTGATACTTTTGATACAAACAAATTCCACAAGGTGCAATTTTAAGCACATTGCAATAAAATCATTAGATGTAGCCGGAAGCATTAAAAACACAGAACAGCTTTTAACAGAGACTGACAACAAATTTAGACCCTGAATAGCTCTTTTTATGGGTGCTGAATTTTACAGCCAAAAAACATGGATAAAAGTGCATTAGAAATAGTCTAAAAATAGCCTGAAAGTTTAAAGCCTTTTAAAATAAACAGAAGTCTTGTGCTTGTGAGTGAAGACTTACAAGAATATTTCTGCCTGAGATTTCTCAGCCACTGGGTCATGGTTTTCTGTTTCTTTATTAATACTTTAACAACTGCACATCATTTAAAGTTAAGGCACAGATCCAAGTCCTGCTGGAATACAATGTTTTAAGACGTGTACATTTGTTATTGATTTGGGATTGTTGATCACAGATGTGTCACAAACATGCACTCCATGGTGCATTCGCTTACTAACACACACACACTCTCACACACACGCACACACAAAAAACAATCAGAATCAGAAATGTGCATTCTGAAAAAACATTCGTATCTGTCATAATTTCATGTGAGACTCAAAGTTTGTTTGTGATATGTTTACAGGAACACATAAACAGATGTGTTTCTGGTGTGTGTGTGTTTGTGTGTGAGTGTGCATGCTACAGACATGTGCAATACTACAGTCACTGGGAAATTCTCATTTGTACTGACTTTGTAAATCTGAGCACAGAGGCTTCAGGTCTGGCCCTGATCCGGGGTCAGTCCGAGTCTGCTGTGTCTCAGTTGCTTTGGCATGACACTGGATCCCTGTGAACGCATTTAGAGCCAACATGGCACCCGCAGACAGCAGGTACGAATGCTACTGGCTGGGACAGGCGCTCTGACTCGAGCCAAAATGGAAGACTCCTTCAACACACTCCATACGTGGCAAGTGAAAGCTCTGGTTTGTCTGTTTGTTATCAATCCGTTCATTCTTTTGACAGCGTCCAAATTCATCCACCAACCTCAGCTTTGAGAAAGAATGAGAGAAATGACAGAAAAAGGGAGATCTGGGGAGTTTTTTACTCAATGGCTCCTGGTCGCGTCGCCACGTAAACGAAGAGGACGATGAGCAGGACAAGAACGACGAGGGTGGGCAGGACGACGGTGGTCACCTGCTCTCTCGCCTCCTGCATGGCTTGTTTTCTCTCCTTTTTATCCTTCCATGACTCCTTCTTGGGTTTGCCCTTCAACTGCCGCATGACTCTGAGTTACCGTGATCCCACAGGTAAAGCTGTAGCACAGCCCTTCCTGTAAAAAAACAACATTTTACATACTAAAGATCAACTTCTTTTTCTATAGAGAAACGTATGTAAGTGTTTGTCGTTGTATTTGTCGTTGAAAAATTACTTTTTCACTCATTTTAGATGCTGTTAGTGGTTAACGTTTCTTTAAACGTTTAACAAGGATAAACAAGCTTAGGCTGGTTTCAGCTGTTTTTTTAGCAGGGTTTTGATTTTTCAGTAAAAATTGTTGTTTACAATATTTTTAAATGGAGTACAGCGAGTCAGGCCACTGCTGTGCCAGCAGCAATTATATAACCATATACATGAACTATTTCTCCATCTGTGGCTTTACACCTGTAGTAACTTTTTCCACTCGTAGCCATGGCAACTGAGCAAAGGCCAGCACTAAGAAATCTCAATGAGAAATACTGCAGACCAGCAACACACACACACACACAATAAAGGCAGCACAGCAGTCTGGGACACAATTAACACACAGGCAAACAGGAACTGGGTGTTATATCCTGCAGTTTAAGATTGTATGACTTTGGAAACATGCTAAATTTGTTATATAAACCACCCTGAAACGTATAGACGTTTACAGACTTACCAGACCTTTATGTTTAGTGTAATTTGGGTCATTGTGTTATGTGGGACCCCTGAATGTGTACATTTCAGACGATTTCATCATAAATCAAACTGTTTACAATATCACCACATTATCACAATCAGCTGTGTTGTCATACGATACAATCTCACTGGGTTTGTTTGAGTTGTTCGGGTGTAAAATGTTAAACTGTTAAAAGTGCAAAAAAAAATCCCATATCTCACTTAGATCTATACCAAATATATATAATAATATATGTACACACCAAACATCAAAAACACAACCACCACAAAAACAATCTAAATTAGTATGTTAGTGCATTAATGTTAGTACATGTCATTTTATGAATATTTTAGCTCTGTATGGGTGTGACGTTTTTCATCGTGTTAAAACTACATGAAAATAAAAGTTTAAGTTATATTGTGTATTCAATTTGACGTCACACTTTCAACTCAAACCACTGATCAAAACAAAACAAACTTTTCTTCGATCTCACAGTCAGACTCGCAGGTCACAGTATGAAACATGCCAGAAATGAAGCGCATGACAACAGAAGCCGCAGTTTCTCTTCTGCATCAAAGTTGCAATGGATCAAAGTTGCACGTTGACGCGAGTTGTTTCAATGTATTCATTCGATCTCAGATCAAAGAACCTGTTGCATGCAAAACACTTCTAAACTATCCGCGTCCGCTTCGCAAGCGCGTCGCGCCGCTGCGTCTGCGCGTCCAGTGAAATCCGATAAATCTGGACTCGGTCTAGTGCGCTCGCTCGCACCCGCGACACTTTCACGCACTTTTCGCTTACCGCCGCAGTCCGTGTTCCGCCAAAGCCGCGCGCGCCGCCCGGAGCGACGTTTCGTATGGTCGCTTTTAATCTGCGGTCGCTGTCGCGGGTACCGAAGCTTCTGGGTCCGCGGCGAACGGGCGGCTCGACCGGGATTACGTGGCAGCGCTCTGGAGCCTCGCGCACGGGAGGAGGCCAAAGACTGCGAGGTGCGAGCACGCGCACGCGCGCTCTCTTACTCTCCG
>JAZGTK010014952.1:0-13468 GCA_036877625.1 Ambastaia sidthimunki
TGGTGCAGTATGTGTCTGCCATGTCATGGACAGATGCAAAATAAATGTGCTGTATCATAAATACTTTATTTCAGTTGATCACGTACGGGTACCTGCACGGACGAGCTTTGAAAATTAAAAAGAAAACAGTTTGCTCTCTTTGTGCGTAGAAACTTTTGTTTTGACACAAGTCGGTTGAAAAGGTAAACAGTGTTTTATATTTTCCAGTGTATGAGAATATCAGTGCGCCCTGAACCATAAATAACAAAAGATTGCGTTTGGATTATTTAATTATTAATTCAGTTTAAAAAGGCAGCCAAGACAGCGTAATACTTTAAAGTGATTATGTAAACACAGAATAAAAAACAAATGTCAAGAATGACGGAGACTACATAATAGGCTACGTGTTGGATACGTACATACAATACACAACACTATGGGTCATGTGAAAATTGAATTCAAGTTCACAGTAATACTGTGAGCCTCTGGGTAGCTGACAGACACAGATTTCTGTGTGCTTGAGACAGAACGGACATACGAGTCTATGCAAAGCACATTCCACATGACTGTCATCTAATATGAGGCAAATATCAAAGACAGACAGCTGCCTGCTCGGTCCTCTATACCCAAACGCACTCTCTCCCGATGCCAAATAAAAAGCTTTTGATCTAAAACAACTTGAAGCTGCTGTATTCTCAGATGTGAATTAATAATGCATGGAAACAACCTTGCAAGCCATTCCTCTGTTTCTTCGTATCCTCAGCAATGGAGTCTGCAGCCAATTTGTCATTCAGACCCATTCGGCAATCAGTCGAACTGCGGACGTGCCGTATTCCCCATGTTGATGATTAGTCTGTGTTAGTTTGGGCAAATTATTGACGACAGCTGCAAGTGTTTGGAGTTTCTGTGTAATTCCATCACTTGTCAGTCATGTTTTTCCCAACTGGGGGGATTTTTTGCTGTAGTACTACAAACTGAATCATCTTCACTGTCAGCGGCAGGTTAATGATTACAGGGCACAACAAAGACATTTATTTCGTTTTAGGAAAGTCATTTCTTAATAAAACATCAACATGGGAGTGATGCATTGCTTCTATCAAGTTGAAATTTCCTGCCTCTAGACAATTCTGCTGAAGTCTCTCCTTCCTAAAGGGATATTACACTCACAACTAATATTTTTTCCATCAATTACTCACCCTCATGTTCTTCCAAACTGATATGACCTTCTTCTGTGCAACACAAAGGACAGCACAAGAAAGACCTAACAAAGACACAAAACTTTTTTAGCACCACTCAACATCATGAAAAGCAAAGCATGCATATTTGATATGTAATTTATGCTTGTTTTGATGTTACAAAGCATTATGGGAAATGTATTTTTTCAGTACATCACCACAAACTAGCTATGTGGATAGTATTTTCACAGTCAAAGCATGTTTCTCCAATAAAGTGCTCTTTCAAAAGCAACAGTGCATTCTAACAAAACATTTTTGAAAATAACACAAATAGCGAAATGTAATTACATAACAGTCAAAGTATTTGGATGAAACAAAAGTGTGAAACAAATTTGTGTTTTTTCCTGTCTGTTGCCTTCAACGTCACAGATCAGGCACTAGATCTGTAAACAATCCTGGAGTAAAGAATCCTAATATACAGTTAGTGAAGCACTTAACACTTTAAACATTATCAAGATGCCATCAGCATTTTCATTGTCATTTTTCTTCATCCATGTTGCAAAGTGTCACAGCTTTCTCCAGAACCCCTTAGTTTAGTTCTTAGAACACATGCCTAACAGTTACAGCACATTGAGCTGTGGTGCTCATGTGCAGGTGAAGGTTCGAATCTGGCTTGTGACATTTTCTGATTCTGTTTCCTCTCCCTGTACTCATAATCTCTATTATTCTCTCTATAAACTGTCAAAAATAAAACCTGATCTACGTATACACCTAACATAACTGTAAACAGTTTGTATTTAAACTTTATAGCATTGTAAAGAACGGCACCTCAGCACCTTACTGTGGTTTTACTCGGTTTGCTGCTAGGAAACCTGAAGTGCATCACTGATTTAATCAAAACTCATTCTTGGTTCTATAATAAAATGGCTTCCAACTGCGTCTGTTTGAGTCCCAACTGTATGAACGTTGATTAAGCAAAGCATATGCAGAAACAGCTCTGAACTAAATGATGGCAAAACGGTTTGAACAGTTAAACTGCCCTGGCATTTTCCGCTCTGGCAGGAAATAATTTTCATCAGCGTTTCATTAGGTTTGCTCTTAAACCTCGCACACATCCCCCAGATACCTGGAGGAATGAAATGCACTTAATATGCCTGTTAGGTGCTGATGAAGGCTGCAGCTGCTGGCACACTGAGGCTCTGTCAGACACTTTTACTTGGAACTGCTGCTTACAAGATCTCAATAGTAAATATTTGAACAAAGGCATTGTGGGTAAATCTTGCACACATATACACATTTCACCCTATAAACAAAAGAAACTAAGAATTTTTTAAAGGTTTTTTTAGGTCAAAGTCAAAGTGAACTTCATTGTCAATCCGACCATGTAACAGTAATTACACAGAGGATCAAAAATGCGTTTCCCCAAACGCAAATGTGCAGGTATTAATATAACACAACAACATATAACAAAAGTGCAAACAGACATCTATCAAATGAGCAATAAACACAACATATACAAACATACATTTTACACAGTGTTTAGATTCATAAACTGTAATACAGTATGTACAGTAAATAGTAAAAAATAAAAATTGCAATTAAATCAGCATTACTTAAAAGCTGTACAAGCCTTTCAATTGTGCATAAATATGTTTAATAAAAAACTAAGAATAATACACCTCAACAATATATACCACTTTACATGCATAAAAATATAAATTCCAACTCAACAAAATTAGGAATGAAAACAACAGTATAGTCACTAGTTTATATTTGATACATTTCAGTGTTATCTAAAAAACGACAGAAAGCTCAGTTATTTTATAGTTAAATACCTGTTAAAATCTGCATGATGTTCACTGAGGACAGTGTAGCGCACACAAAACAGTCTTACATGGAAAAGATACAAAAAAACTGTTCTAAAACGTATTATTGAATGTAGGTTCCATTAGTGAGAAAAGAATATCTAACATGTTTTCAGGAGTGTGGGCCTGACAGAATTACAGACAAGAGACGGAACTATTCCACATTTTCAATGTGCCATTTTGTAGAGCAGAACAAACCTGAAGTACAAATGTGACACAAGCACCAGCAAGACTGAGAGATCGAAAAAAGCCAGCAAGGAAATGGAAGCAGTGATTACAGGATAAGATAATACCCAAGCTCTCAGAGTTTCAAAGATACATTCCTGTTTGATCAGGACACAACGTTTATACATTTATGTGCATTCGACCTGACAGCTGCGTGTCTTCTACGTGGTAGATGAAAGTTGGACAGAAGGAGGGAAGTGGCACATCCAATCAGCAGCTACACGATCGACTTCGTCCACGCGCTGCATTAATGAGAACTGATGTTGTCCACAACCCATTTCGTTTTTTTCTCCTTGGTTCTTCCTTCTTTCTCAACCTAACAAGGTAGTTATTTTATCACACTTTCTGCTTTCAAATGCAGTTACGTCCACAGAATGATGAAGTGCCAAATGCACCCAGGGAAGGCAATTTTGAGGATGAGACTGTCAGTGTCTAGGGGATCAAAGCAATTTGGAAAGAGCACACACACATCAAACATCCCAGTACAATGTGTTACCTAGCAACCCCAGGCCAGGTGTCTTAAAGTACATGGAAAAAATGAAAACCATATAGTCTTTTTCTTTACTTACATAAGTTTATAAAAATCAATAACTGAGTGGAATACACATGGATTGAAGATAGGCTGCTCTCTCCCTAGGCGCTATTCGATTGTACATCGTGTGTGGCTCTTAATAACACAGCCAAGCAAACCTTCATGCAGATTGCCAGTTGCTTCCCTCCTACTTCGGGCACACATACTTGGATTCTCACTAGAGACCAAACCACACTGGGACAGCGTGATGTTCAGCAGACGTCAATGCCTCAAGTGGCCCGTTTCCAGGGACTGGTTCCATCAGGGCCAAGCTGGCCAACCATGTGTGATGTGGCTCAAAGGGGGTCCATACGACCACAGAGGGGTGATGCCGGTGGGCTAATGAGCCGTAGATCAGCCCTCACCCCGCAACTATTACATTACAGGCAATTAGTGTCTTACTTTCTCCTCCAACAGAGACAGCCCGGAGAGGATCTGTCTGTTCCACCCCTAAACTTCCTGTTTGTCCTCCAGTTCAGACAGGCAAAGTGGGCTAATCCACTTAACATTTTCTCTGTCTCAGATTTAAGGAGACGCTGCTTGATTGCAAGAGATTTCGTCAATAACAGCAGGGCCCCAGTTCAGGCAACGTTGGTTATTTTCAGAGAAGTCGCAGCCAGAGGGAGGGAAATGAGGAACTGTTAATGCCAGAGCCTGGAGAGGAGATGTTCCTCTGGCTTGCGGTGACACTTAAGTCAGCCAGCAAGAAGATTGATGTGACACCGTGTTCCTGAGCTGTCTGTCTTACACAGCAGAAACAGGTGTAAAGTAAGTGGTTGATGAATGCTCGCTCTAATGTGTTTGACTGATCCACTCCTCGACTCTGACAGCTCGGAGAAACAATGCCAAAGCAAGGACACCTGATATCAGAGGTTACGAAGAGAAACCACTAGGAATTTAAGACAAAATAGCATATTGCGCTTTTAAATCAATGGGAGTAAGAGATTTGGCCATCCAGAGGCACGCCGAGAACCGTCAAAGGGGCGAGTGGTGCAGTCTGAAGAGAGTCAAAAAGGGGCCTGTTTGTATCAGCATTGAGTAAAGATGAATAATTACGTCTGCTCGACAAAACAAATGGGCTGGCAGCAATGTAATTATACAAAAATAACAGCATCCGGCACAAAAAGTGCACAGTAGGATAATAGCCTGGCTGCACTTGGACAGACAGCAGAGAGATCAATCTGAAAATCATTTCATAAGCGTTTAGTGCAAAAACAATAATGTGCATGGGTATTCAGATCTTAAAACGCTCAAAGAAGTCTTCAATGCAAATTGGAAAGTGACTTTTGGCAAACATTTTTAATCGAGAACTTGTAAAATAGCAGCATGAATCCACATTACAAAAATAGGAGTTGCAATAATTAGCATAAACACATTTGGTAAAAATCTAACAACATAATTAGACCATGAGGGAAAGATGTAGAACACAGGGTGACCCATTGCCTAGCAATAATGATTCCTTTGAACAAAATGCTAGTAAAGTATCCTCAGAGGAAAACCCTAGCTGTCAGGACCCAGAAAATCTCTTCTGACTGAAAACTTGAAGACACTGAAAGTACAACTGTCTTCAAAGTACAACAGTCTGTACTCCAAACCACCTTTAGAAGATTAATCTATTTGAAACTTGGTCTGAGAGACAAACTTGGCCCCTGTGTTTGAAATAGAAACGCCGACAGACTTTCCATAACCACACACACAAGCATCCTTACAATGAAAGTTACGATTTAAATACACTGGGCAAAATATGATATTTCAACAATCTGTCACCAACAAGACTGACAAGGGACCCTCTCCAATGGCCTGTTAACAGAGAAAATAGTAGGAAAGAAATGGGGCTTGAATCTTCCCTGTGAAACCAATTATTTTCTCCATCCTGGGCAGCACTTAAGTCTTACAATATGGCACCTTTTATCCAAAGTGTTGACTGGAGCACCAAAGCCTGTAGGTCAACCCTTATCCACTTCGATCAAGCTCATTGCCAATACTTCATGATGTCATCAGGGCTCTACTGTTGCGTGACTTGAATATTGAATGCCAGATTAGCTTGAAGCGGTTCCAGACGTTTGCAAGCTATTCACCTCCCTGATGTTTTGAAGGTCAAAACCCCATTAATGCACAGTTAATGGATTTTCCAAATTGTTTTGTCACAGATCTTGTCAATCCTACTAAACCTTCTCAGAAACACAGAGAGGAGCCTTTTCAAAATAGAGTTAGACATGGTGAAACTCCACTGTTGGAGAAACCATCATGTCTCTTATTCGAAGGAAAACATAACTCTTCTTGAAGTGCTTTGTTTTTTAGAAGAGCAGAATAAACAAGATGTAAACAAGCTGTCATTTTCTTTAAACCTTCAGATCTGAAAGTCCACGGTTCTCCTGAAAAGGTTTGGTCATTATTGACAGGTCAGCTAAAAGGCTCATCTCCTCGCAGGACTGTCCACTGCTGGATAAAAGAACAACATCTATGCAGGAGCAGAAACAAACAAGAAGTGGCTTTTCAGTAGAACTTTGCAGAACTATCACATGATGGCAACTGCCATCCATGCATTATTCAGCAGCAAGTAAACAAGAGAGGAAAAGAAGGGAGAGACATGTACTGGCTCTGTACCAACTGTCTCATTAGTCTCATTCTGTTCCTGAAAAACAAACACTCACCAGGCATATTGAAGTTCAGCCAGGTCTCACGTGGATGTGTTACACTCAGTACACAGACGCTCCCTCCAGTCAAACAACATAGAATGCTGGAGCTTGTAGTTTTTTCATATAGAAATCACTGCAAAAGTTTGCACCTTCAGTGCCAGGGGCCAGTGATCTTCCCCGCATGGACTGACAGCGTGTTCAGACTATGTGTTCAGCATTCTCACTGACACAAATCCACCGGTCTGCTAATGAAGGCTTTGTGAAGCATCTGGTAAGTAGATTCAGGGGTCATTTGTGAGTTGGCACCAAAACCTGCCCGAGCAACGAGAAAAACGCTTGACTGCTCCTACTGTGTTTAACAAAGCCAAACTGAGCAAAACCTGCAAGCAGCAAGTCATCTGTTAAAACGTATTATCATTTTATACTGTTAACAGGATTATGTTTGGGTGAATTTCATCTCATTACAGCCAAAGTTAAAATAATAAACCAAAATTACAGCTGTGGCTTGGCAGCTTAATTGTTAAGCTGTGATGCTAAAGCGGATGGCATGGGTTTGAGTCTGGTTTGTGATGTTTTCCAGTCCAATTCCTCCTTTCTCTAGCCCATTATTTCCTGGCCTTGCTCTACTTCCTCTATAACAAAAATGAAAGGATGTCCAAAATAAAAATGTGATTACTTGTTTCTAGAAAGAAAAAATATAAACTAAGCCCCAAATCCAAAGTCCATTTCATCTATGGTATACTGGGGCCAAACACGCAGTCTCTGTAAACTGTCCATAAAAATCAAATAAAAAGTAAATAAAAGCAACCTTTATGTCTCTATGACATGCTGCTGGCCAAATGGGGCGATCTTCAGGGTTCAAACGGTACCTGTGTACAAAAAACTTTTAATAATTTTAAATTTAAATTTTAATCATTTTAAAATTTAATTATGTTTATTTTAAAGTATGAGTACACTGTAATAATATGGATAAAAATGAAATGAAAATTATACATTAATTAGCTACTTTCACAACCTGTAAAATTACAACTCATATGAAGTAATGAAAGCAGAAGCACAGGTGAACTTAAGATACATACTCTTCAGAATGCGTAATCCATGTTACCATAACAACATGCTATATTTAATGCACTTTACTAAACTGCCATTATTAGACAGAAAATAGCATTCTCAAAAGCATGTATGTATTTTCAACAGCAAGGATAGATTAGTATAAAAATGAGCTAGCAGATAAAAAAGGTTTAAGGACAGGTTCACCAGGTAATGTTTTCACAATGTCCACTTTGATCCTAATCAAACATTCTAATTACTGATGTTTAATAGATAAGCACTTCTTACCACAGGTCGGCCTCCTTGCAGCATCATCTGAAGGTCAACACCAGACAGGTGAACTCCTCCCCCCACTGATCACCTAAAAAACACACATCTCTCCTCAACAACCTGTGCAATTTAAAGAGACAGTTCACCAAAAAATTTAAATGTTTCCCTCAATGTTTCCCTCATTCCCTCATCTTCTTTTGTGTTTCCCTCACCCTCATGTCATTCCAAACCTTTATGAACTTTGTGGTGTCTGAGGAACACAAAAGAAGATATTTAGAAGTATGTTGCTCACCAAACCAAACAGTGATACTCATTGACTTCAGTTGTATGAACACAAAACAACAGAAGAAAAGGTCATACAGGTTTGGAATAACATGAGGGTAAATGATAGAAGCATTTTCATTTTTGGGTGAACTATACCTTTAAGACATCATTCATTACTGTAACACTTTAATGTCACAGCATGATCATTTTAAATTCCTAACCCTAAGTATAATACTGATGCTTGCCTTAGCAACAGGGATGGAAAAATATATCAGCCTGAACTTACATCCCTACAAGCGCAATGGTGCTTGGTTGTGGGTAACAGATGGCTTGCGGCTCACTGTGCCACAGCTCTGCCTCTGTGACTGAATTTTACTGTGTGGTTTAAAGGTTTTTCAGAATTCAGATTTGACACAGAGAGGATCTGGACACATTCAGTGTCACAGCGTGTTCAAGTAGCTGCACAGGTGCACATTATAAAAACAGATCAGGCAGCACTGAACAGGGCGAGACTGGGTGAGTTCTGCAGCGCAACACCCTGACACCAATCACAAACATCTCTTCCGAGGTTAATAATCAATGAACCTCCTACAACCGAGATGTGCCCACAACACACGGCTGTTTGTGCGCCCAGAAAGACACCAGCATGGCCGAACAGAATTGATTTAATCTTTGAATTGCACTATGTTCCTTTCATTCTTTTTTGCAATTCACACCATCTGCTGACTACAAAGCAGCGAAATCTCACACTTTCTTATTACATAAAAATGCATCTTTTTAATAATGTCATTGGAGTACAAATATTCTAATCATGTGTGTGTCATTTTTCAGTATTAAAATACTACTCTCCTAACATGTAGAGATAAACTTTTTGAAGTGACTTGACTTTTTGAAGTGTATAGACACAGACATGTTCAAAACGTTTGTGTAATCGCCAAATTCTGTCTCAAACAATACAATTATATCACATTATTTTTGTTAAATAATCAGTTACTTTTGTATGGACATAAATTCTGATTACAAAGATTACACACATTTCCACTAATTTCTTTCTCTACTTTTCCGTACAACTGATTCTGTAAACAGACTAAAAATTCAGTTAATTTTTCCATGCTGATTTATATTATATGAAGCCAGACTTTATGCTTTATGCAGGCTTTATGCTGTTAATCAAAAGTCAGGTTTGTGAGACTGTAAGTATTTCTGTGTCTGTGATGAATCATCGCAGATCCTGAATGTCTGTGGAGATCTGGAGTAGTGTGTTATTTACCTGTACCCCCTGTGGTACAAATGAAACTCTTGATAATCGCTCACAGTGTGTTTCATTTCCTGCGACATAAACAATGAGCACGCCGCAAATTGCTCAGCTAACATTTGATTTGTGCTTGCATACATTTGAAACCTGTGTTTCTGTTTGTTCACATAGAAGCACTATTTATTTATCCAGTCAATGAAAGCAGGTCTGGGTGTCTTTATACAACGTACAATCCTCCTCTGGTGATAATGCATGACAGAAATATTGCCGACTTGATCAGATCCCGGGGGAGGAAAGAATATTCCAACCAATGATCCATATCTGCACTGAGCCTTAATAAAGTCATGACCTTGACTGAGATGGAGTCTGTGATAAGAGGATTTTTCTTGTTATTTAAATAAGGAAGAAAATGTGATAGAAAAGGTGATATTAGAAAGTTGAGGCAGAAAGAGATGGGAAATATCTGTGAGTGTTTCTCTTATGCGTAATTGCATTCTTAAGAGGAAAAAAGACAGAGAAAGCTGTCATTCAAAAGTAGCACTTTATTTGAACCAAATACATTTTCTGCCAGCAGTACATCAATCGAAGTATTTCATTCTGTTTTGTTAGATTTTTTTACCATTGCCGGATTTGTTCTGGAACAGAGGTAAAAAACAGGCAGCTTTCTCTGTCTGCTGTTTTAAATGTCACAGCTCCTTGTAATCACTATATCAAGGGTTTGGGACTATGCCAGGTATGAAACATAAAAAAGGGTATAACAATATGTGTAATACAATACATGTTCTAAATGTATTGTAAAACATAAAACACAACATAAAATCATATAAATCTGTATGGATGACAATGGAGCATAATACATAAGTCTTTTGGCACATTACTCATTAATTTCCTTTTTTACGAATTTATAATCATTCAATATACTGGACCACACATATTGTTAGATGATGAGTTAAAATAAACACATAAAACAAAAATAACTGGGAACACTATTATAGACCATCTTAGATGCAACAGTGCCACCCTAATTCTTCTGCTCTCCGCACATAAACAAGTCCCGACTTTTGTTTGTTGAAAAACAGACTGAATCGATCAATATGATTCCAGGGAAAAGCAGGAAATTGATGCGATGGCTGTAAGGCAGGGATCAAAAGCAGATGGACTCGTATAAGTGTCAGCAGCGTGCCACGCACTTCCACACTCCACAGGCGTCCTGATGGGGGCTTATCTCTCTCCCCCTGCATGTGCTGATTACAGGCATGCCAAAGCTGTGTGTCCTGCTTTAATAGTGCTGCCCACTCACTCACAATTAGCTGTGATCATTACCTCCCCGCTTGAAGGAGATTAACTCAGCCCTCATTTGTTTGGGGTTTGCAAAAGCTGCTCTCTCGCACTGAAGTGACTCATAGCAGCAGAATATTCCAAAGAGACAATGTTGCCATCTGTTGGAGGCACATCAGAGCTCCTGGAGTAGAGGTGGAGGAAGAGGAAGATGAGAAGAGGAGAGAGAGATAGAGAGGTGAAGAGATGTATTACATCAGTCTCTGGAACAATTCATTCGGACTGGTCAAATGCGCCGTTGAGCTGTCAAATGTTGTTATATAATGCCAAACTGTATATGTTGTCCTTGACAGTGTACCATTGCTGTCTGCATGTCTCTCACGTCAGTCAAGATCTGCCCGAAATAAGATACAGATATAACAGCTAACTGGCATCATCGGGACAATTAACTGGCACAAAGAATCAAATTTCAAACGTAACAGGAAGATGCTACATTGTAGCTAAATACATTAACTAGCTAATACATTGAAAAATCTATTTGGATTTATAATGAATAATAATAAAATAATATTATTAATAGTGTGCTATAGTTGCAGTGTTTGTCTTGTTGCTAGGTCACACATCACAGGTAATGTGTTTGCTACATAAGCATAACAAGCTTCATGCTGGCCTGATCAACCTCATGGGTTTTATTTTGTGTCACTGATGTGTAAATTAGCCTTTATATATGCAGTTTTTGTCTATGTGTGTGTGCACGATCGGTCACCACTGTAAATCCAAGGGAGCGCATCACATTCTTCTTATGCTCAATGTTGTGATGCTTTTTTTATCAGATGGTGATACCTGTTTTTTGATCGTACCTTTTCATATGCGATGAGCGTCACCAGACCTCGCAATGCAGACGCATTTGGAATGCATAAATCATCAGCTTGACATTTGAATGCTCCTGAGCAAGGCATGTTAATGGAATAACTTCAGAATACAAACGACTGGGGCGCTTTGTGGTGTATTAAAAGCGTGATAGGCCGTTTGGCCAAAGGAAAGGCACAAAAAAAGAGAAAACAAATATGACAATGCTATTAGAAATGCATAACTATAGCAGCTTTGCGCTACATGTTTACCGTCTTGTGATATCTTGTAAGGCTTTTCTTTGTGCACCTCTGCACCTTCAAGCAAGCTGTCTATTTCTGATATTATTATATGGTGTCAGGGCTAAGGCAGACAGCAGCAGTGGAGCTGTGGCCAGGTTTCTGTGAGCAGTTTACAGAGTCTCTGAGCTGTAAATAACACACTCATTGCTATGCCACCTCCTCGTGCCAACCCTCTGCAGACACACTGTGACGTTGTGTGTGATTAGAAGCTCTCAAATGGACCAACCAGCCCTGACTTCAAAATTAGCAGGTTGGTTTTCCAAAAGCTCCCTCCACTTGATGGAATAGTTCACTCATAAAAACTCTGTTGTCATTTATTTATTTACACCCCCTCAGGTTGTTGCAAACCCATATTATTTTTCCTGTCGTAGGACTCAAATGGAAAAGGTCGTAAATCAGTATAAAAATACTGCTAGCTCATAAAAACTGCACTGTATTCCAAATTCTTTTGAAGATATCCAATAAATTTGCATCAGAAACAGGAGCAACCGAAATTCAATCTGCCCAGCCAGAGAAAATGACAATAGCACCAAAGTCTGTTTCTTTTTAGTCTGATCTTATTCAATAAGTTTGGTTCATAAAATCAGTCTGAATGATTCATTCACAAATCAGTTCAGCTGACTGACTCAATGATCAATGATATTTCACTAGAAAAGATGATTAATAATGATTAAACAAATTAGAATGTAAAAGCGATTGTGTGACTTGCACGCTATTACACTTACATAGTATCATTAAATTTATTATAATTACATGTAAAAGTACTAGCATTACAGTCAGAATTTCCTTATGCATGTTTTAAGGAATAAAGAAAGTCTGGGGTTTGGAACTGCAATCCAATGAGTAAATGGTGATAAGTTTCTTTTTTGTGTAAACAATTTCTTTAACATTTCCAACAATCCTCTGTTCCCCACATTCGGAAAAATCCACACTTCAGAAAGCAACTCTTTCTACCCTGCACCAAAAGCATGTGCATGTCTTTTCTATATCTCTCCTCTCACAGACACCACTGACATTTCAGCCTGGATGGCTCGTCCAATCAAATCACCTCCCTGCTGATTCTGTTTCATTGATCAGCTGACACTTAGACAAGGTTAAAGTGAATGAGTAGTTTATATCAAATCAGATTCATGTAGCATATATCTGTGCTTGAAAAGCAACTTGGTCTTATTAAAGTGAAGAGCATATTATTTAGTACAGGCTGAGAATTGGATCTCAGCCTGAGCATAAGACTGATACATAAACATCCAGTCCCAGTAAATTAGATTAATGATAAACAGCTCTTAAGCACTCAGATTCTCTATTGTTTTCCTGTAGAAAGTGCTTAAATGCAGGAATACACCAGAAATACATTATTTGATTTAATACCGTTTTTTCTCAGGAAGAGCTTGTTAATATGCTTAACCTTGCCCTTACAAATCAAAGCCCTTCAAGCTGGATGTGTTGGGTTAGTTGTGTTAATCTGTGAGGGTTACATTACCTTCAGCTGTGCGATACACCGAGCTGATGATGTTAACATCTGTAAGGATTAAATATCGAAAAGATCTGGCTGATAAACATTGCATTTCATAGATGCCCTCTAATATATTTTTCTATCTTGCTCTTAAATCTGATGAAGCATCTGCAGTTATCAATGTTTTAAGCGCATGAATTTGCATTAAAGAAAATCAGCTAGATGTTTATACATCTTACTATATGCACCCCCACGGCCCCATTAAAGCTCAAGTACTCCTTATGAATACTGAA
>JAZGTK010014953.1:0-13468 GCA_036877625.1 Ambastaia sidthimunki
TCACAAATCAAGACTTGCCATCCTTCGTAAAAATGAGACTTAACCAATGAGCGATTAGGGAGATGATGACTTTCCAGGACGTGGGCTGGCTGGTTCAGGTGGCGCTCTTCTGCGCCTCGCTGTTGGTCGTGCTAGCCTGGCTTGTTCAGTTCTCACTGGCCTTGCTTCGCCCTAGGTGGTGCACCAGGGTTCAGGGTAAGAGGGATACCCCCTGGCAGCTGCCCCTGAGTCTCACCCACCAGACGCTGACGGGCGGCGTGTGGGGTTCCCTTCTGAGACTGAGGCGAGATGGGGTGGGAAGTGACACTGAGGCAGGGGTCAAAGGTCTTTTGTCTTCGCTCTTTGCGTTCAAGTCGTTCAGGGAACACTGGCAGAGAGCCTGGGTGCGAGCGCTCAACCAACAGGCCTGCAGGCAAGGGGTGAGTTTGATCTGACAAGGAAAATTAAATTTATGAGACGATGCATTGTAGCGATATATGTGGGAGCTTTTGTATACACATAGGCACGTTTCCATTTTTCCATGCATGTTAATACATGTGTAAGAGTATTCATAGGTTGTGCGAGTGTGTAGGCACAATATCATGGCCTGGCTACACGTTAGTGTACGTGTGGGTGTGAGAGTGTCAGGGGAAGCAGGAGTAAGAGACTGTTCTTGTGTAACAACTACACACACTCTTCCCTGCATCTCATTCTCCCAGAATTTCGCTCTTTGGTTATTATTACCTGGAAGGCTTCAGTCTAGTTTCCCTTTGGGCATTATCTAATGTAACCAAATTAGCACCTTCATTTTCGGCTAATCAGTGTAAATGATTTGTGAATAAGGATTTGCTAATGGCTATCCTAAAAGCCAAGTTTATACCGAACATGTGAAGCTCCTATTGCCTATGTGCATAACATTTATTTATTTGAGAATCATATATTCTAGACAATTATGTAATGATTCATTTTAATGCATAATTACTTGTAGTTTAGAATGATTACAAGTTTTTAAGTTGATTATTACAGCCCAATCAGAACATCATTTGCTCCACAATTAATCAAAGGTTGTGTTTTCTTTCTCCTATACTAACCACCAAACCAAACCTACACAGATCACACACCTAGTTTGAAAAATCTGTTTAACAACTCTGATTCCTCTGTATCCCCTTGTCTGGTTAAGGGTGTGTGTTGAGGACTGGTGTGTTGTGTAAAGGTCCCCGGTCCTATATTTAACTCTACCTGTATTTGATCTATGTGAATATCAAAGCTCGGTGCTAGAGTCAGCCCTGTAGGTGAACGTTGAAAGAATAAGTGATGTACTTCCATCTCTGCTTCAGTGACCCTCCTCAGTAAGGTCATGCCAGTTTCTGAAAAACGCCAAAAGCACCTTTCACACTACGATGCCTTTGAAGATCAGTTCATCAGAAGTTATCTTTGTAAGCGATGACAGTCTGCATGTTTAGACTGATGAGATAAGAACAGAATGTAGAAATGGTGTTTTCACTAAACAGGAACATCCTGCTGACTGTTACAGCATATGCAGGCTTGTTCATTCTATGGATTTAGACAGTGAACTGTGATACAGCAGCTAAGCTATAGATAAAAGTAATTCTTTCTATCTCATTTCCTTCCCGGTCTCCAGCCAATAGCTGTGCCAGTTCATCAACCTACTTATTTTTTCAGGTTGTCAAAGTGAGGGGACAGAAAGGTTACAGATCACAGTTATGCAATTGCTGTTCCTTTTAGTTGAAATTTCATTATAGTCAGTTGGGTTTTTCTGGGTAAAGCAATAGAGGCCAATAAATAGGCATTTACTAGTTATCTACACTTTTAGTGTTGATTTTGGCCAAGTGCCAATACTGCAGCTTCAGTTGTGATGCTGTCAGCCAGTGTGAAAGATTCTGCATGTGGGATATCAGGGAGTCCTGAAGTAAGGGCTTTTCTAATGAATAGTCTTCAGTGTTAAAAATCCCCTTGTGAGAATGAGTCAGAGAACTTGATTTAATGTTATGCACTGGACTGTGTTTAGCGTGAGTCCCGTTTCAGCTTTTATTTTTAGAGTAGATTTAGAAATATTTTTGCAGTGAAAAACCTGGTGTGATTGACACAGGTTATGACTTGCATGCTTCTGTGCTTGATCTTCAGGTATTTGCATGTGAAAGTTCTTAGGTTTTGTTTAGGAAATCGCTATGCCTGTATTATGAGGTTTTGTGATGATTTTATGGAAGGCGTGGGCTCAATTATAAAAAACTGATGAGATGATACTTTCATAACTGCATGTTAACAATCAGGTTACGTGAGTGAGGTAATAGTTTTATGACCAGATGAAAACATACAGGTTATAATTCTGGGATTATGGTTTCATGGCATTCTGATTCCCTTAGCACTGTGAAATGTTGGTCACGTGACTTATGCTTAGAGGTGACCTCTGTGTGCTAATTAAATATTCCTGTGTTGAATTGGGCTTTGGAGATAAGTTCTCGTTTTGGAAGGTTTGATATAGAATCTTTTTTCAAGCTGACCTGCTGTTTGCTGTTGTAGCATCAGGTCATTGACAGCCCACACTGCTTGCTTTAATCTCAAATTCTTCCAACATGAAAAACCTGACAAACCTGACCAGTTTGTGTGAGTGTTTCTTATAAGTGTTAGCTCCGATCAAGAGCAAAGGGAATCAAGCAACTTTTGCTTGGCCCCTCTGAAACACTGAAGCCGTCTGTTGGTATGGCAACATGAAAACAAACACCATGGTTTCAGCCTTAACCATGGTGACCACCTCTCAGGTTAGGCTAAGAAGAGAGAGAGCAAGAACGACTGTTTTCTCTCATTCCACTCATTCTATTTATCTTTCTTTTGAACCTCCCCTTCTTGTCCATTAATCTAATGTGTACAAAACTACAGCAGAGTTACTATTAGTTAAGCTTTTTAAAAGCTTTGGAAAGCAGCCGAGATTAAGCTGTACAGACACATAATACATGTCTTGAGAGAATGTGTGGGGGGCAGCTTTGCAGTTTCCTGTATCACTTTCATTTTACTCTATTTAGTATGGGGTGATAGTAAAGGACAGAAAGAGTGGAAGAAAAAAGCCACCATGTGTAGACTTATGTGTCTACACATCCCTAACGCATTACCATGGTAAGACTATCAAGAGTAACTTCTGTGCATCTGTGTAGGATGTTTGAGAGGAAAACTGTATGGACATCACTGCACCAGCCCCTCAGAAAGAGTTCTTCTAATGCTTCCAGATGAAACTTGCCAACCTTTTAATTATAATCCTTTGTAAGAAGGGCCTCTAGACAACTTCCCATAGTGAAGATTAATCAGCCATTGACCATTGGTTAATCTCCATTGGTTAATTAAAGATTTTAATCAGATTATCTGAATGCTGACTGTTACAGAGGGTGACAAGAGTGTCTATGACCATTGTATAGAAGTGAGATTAATTATGGATGAAAAGAAAAAGTGGCATGTGATAATGTTAACAGGTCTGACATTGTTTAAAATGGGAGTCAATCGAGGTAGGACTTGAATCAAGGAAATTGTTGAGGTGTGCTTGTTCCCACATGAATGGAATTAGATGACAAAGGCTTACTGTAGCTACATGTTTGTGCAAAAATAGGAAAACAAATAGATGGGTACTGCTCCACAAGCAACCACAGAGAAAGCTGGAAGTCAGTTGCATTTGGTATACTCGGCTGCAGTAAGAGTTAAGTGGTGGTCTGTGTTGGTGGTCTGAGAGGGTTAGCGTTAGGCTACATGTCAGTCATGTGTAAGGGCTGCTAAGAGGCTTTATCCTTCGTTCGTTCTTTTACTCTCTCTTTCGTACTCTCTGCTCCTCATACACACACACACACACACAAACACTCCCGTCTAGTAATCCAGGGATTTGGTGGCTGGGGTGGGGGTGATTCGCACAGCTGGTTATATACAGTGATAATAGAAGGATGTCTTCTGAGAATGCTCACTCACAAACACACACACACAAACCATTGTTTTTATAATGTACAAACTGTATATTCTGTCCCCTAGCCTTACCCCCTAAACCTAACCCTCACAAAAACAATGGCATTTTTAATTAGAAAATAATCACAGTTTAGTATGTTTTTAATTGATTTAGTTTGTAAGGACACAGGAAGTGTCCCTGTAAACCATGTTTGTATTGTTATACATGTTATACACACAATTATACACATTTGTGTTGTTATAAACAACACATTTCAACCCACACAAACTTTTGTGTGACATTTCCAAAACAGACCATAACCTTTCAATTGATAAAACGTCTGTAAATATTCTTTGTATATATTCTTTTTATATTAGTTATAGTATTATAGTAAAAATTATAGTAGTATAATTATAGTTTATATTATAGTTTATATTAGTTATAGTAGTATAGTAAAAAAATAGTTTTTCATGAGATCCACACAGACCTGTCCAGCAATTCAGACCCTCAAACTCATTGTCTTCAAGCATCCCCATTTTTAAAATGTGTTGTCTATGACATCACTCATATTTGTGTAAATCTGAGCAAGTAATTTGATTTGTCATATGGCTGAAATTTCTCTTGTTCTCCTAGCTGTCTCATACTGTCAGTGTTCAGAGAATCTTGCTGCTGGTTTGGCTCAGACCTCCAGGCATGTGTGCCTGTGTCAGCATCACCCGTGTTGAAGAGTGAAGTGTGTGTGTTTGACGTCTGTGCGTGTGGCACATTGTCATGCCTGCAGTGCACAGCATAGCACAGCTTCTGTACATGCACAAGGTCAAACTAGTTTGTTTATTTCTGTCTGTTTATCGCCTCTCTCACTTTCCTGCTTCATTTCTTCTTCTTGCTGTCTTTCTTTTCTTGATAGTGGATGGGGTAAAAGAAATTGGTTAATATAATTCCTGCACAAGTGTCATTTCACCTTGCTTTCACATTGGCTTGTAAATGAACTGAAGACCCATTGATATAAATACAATGCTACAGCTCAACACTGCATGATGTTACACAGCTCACGGCAAAGTTCGCCTGTGTCAACGTCTGACAGTTGTCCTTTATTTTGACATGGTGTCGTGTCTTCTCTCTGCAGTCGTTGACACCCTATGATTTAGATTTAACCTGAGGAAGCCGCAGATCTTTCGTTTTTGTCTTTTAATTGTGTCATGGTGCCTAAAAAAAGAAAAATTTTGGTTGGTTCAAAGCGTTGGTGTGCTGTGTTTGCAGAGGCCCGAGGGTTTAAAGCAGAGTGGTTTAAACTCACAGTGACATTATAGGCTAGGAATACACCCTCTTATCCACACACACACTTGCCCTTGTCTGAGACTAGCATAAACAATTAGGTTTAAAAATTAAGATATTTCTTGTTTGATTAATACATTGCTATGTTAAAAAAACCCTGTAATCAACATTTTTTCTACAAACAGGGTCAGACAGACTGTGAGAATAACAACCACTTTAACTTTAAAGACACTGTACCATTGTGTTCAACACTAATGATATTATTAGAGGTCAAACAGCAGTTGTAAAGTTTACCTCAGTTCATCTGCAGTCAGACTCTTCAAACAACATCAATGCACAGACACAGGATCAGTTTCTGCATTGCAGTTATGTGGGTTATTTCAAACATGCGTTCTGATTTGATCTTTGTACGTTTAAAATGCAGAGTGAACTGGTTTGGAATGATGTTTTAATGCTGGATGTGTTTAGTGAGGGTAGACTGGTCCTGTTTTTCATTGCTAATGCTGTTTTCACTGATGGAACCTGACACACTGAACTGCTGATACACCAGACAGAATTTCTTCAGTCCTGTAGATATATGTGCAGTTTTCTCAGAGATGAGATGCTTGTTTACAGATGTTATGCAACATTGCAGAAATGAGTCAAAACCTCAACATTATTTATTGTTTTGGGCAATTAATGTGCAAAATAAAAGCTACTTTTCATCACTTAGTTGATTTAGAAATTTAAAAATCACCCCTGTGTTGTTTTCGACCTGTATTTAGTTTTTTGTTCTGTAAAAAAAAAAGAGAAACTTTACGGATTTCAATACAGTTTATATACAGTTTTAATACAGTTGAAAACTGTATTGCGGTTTATAGTGACCATGTCTTTCAAGCTTAAACAATGAGTAAAAAAGCAACGCAAACGGAATAAATTAAATAATTATTGCCCTGTTTTTTACACAAAGCAATTGTATGGCTTCAGATGATTTGGAATATAGTGCATACAGTCATATAGACAATGTTTATGGTATTTTCTTTATCTTATTTGGAGACAAAAAAACTTGACTAATGTTTGCTTTTACTGAATTGCTTAACTTTGAAATTCAAAAAAGAAGGTTTATTAAAACAAAAAAACTGCTACAAGTTTAAAACAGCATGATTAAATAATAAAATCCTTTTTGAGGGGACTGTTTCTTTAAGAGAGCTCAGATGAACATTATCTGCCCTGTGCTGATACTCTATGTTGTCAGTGTCGTTCCAGTGCAGGTGTTTGTAGTGGCTAATATCCAGTGTCAGATGTGTGAATCCCAGCATGATGCTGTGAATGAGCCCAGATGATCATGCAAATTTGTGATGTAAATGACAAGGATTTGTCTCTGTATGCAAATCACACATAATGTGGTTATACCTTGCTGAAAAGAGAATTAAAAGACATGTTGTGATGTAAAACCTCAGCGCACACGTAAACTGGATTTCTCACATCACACAGCACCAGGGGAACTAAAACGTGACCCAGCACACACAGTGTTGCATGTATAGATGCACAAACTCTAGCACACAGTCATGCTTGTGTATCTGTGTGATGAGTGTGTGATAGAGGTGTAAGAAATGAAGAACATATGCCACTACAGTGGGGGATTTGTGTTCTCTTTTCCTTCTCTCTGAGAGCTCAGGGGCCGAGCCAATAAAATCTACCAGTCAAACATGTTCTGTAATCCTATTGGCTGAGAGACAGAGAGAAATAAAACCATGTCAGATGTGCTGAACTCTTGTCAAATTAAAGCTTTGATCAATTATTACTCTGTATGATTTTCACATCATCTTTACTTTCTCTGATTATAAAGAGTATTACACTTTTACACTTAAAAGAATTTTAACCCTTTAATAAAAGGGATTTATCCTACAAACACATTCTTGCAGTTTAGTAAAGTATGACATGTAAAAACCTGTCTTAACTTAAGCAGTTTTACATTTTTTACATACCAGGTGTTTGCTATGTAGTTTGACACATTTGTGTCAAAATCTAGAACATACATGATTTTATCTCCTTTTTAAGCCTTTAAATGATAAAAGCCAAATATTTTGTGTTTGATCTCAAGTGTTTATGTGTAATCTACATAGAGTTACAAATTATATTACTTATAGACATATTAATCATCTTTTAGTAAACAAATTTGTGGTATTATGCTAGAGTCATATAAGCAAATGCCTATATCATGGTACTTAGCTAAATATACTGTTATATTATGCACATGGTGCTCAAATGTAGATTTCTTTTTCTTTTTGCAAGGTTGATTCGTGATTTTGCAAGAAAAGCATTCTCACGCATCCTCTCTGTGATAATTTGAGTATAAGCTCGGATTCATTCTTATCTGTTAACTCCAGATTTTAAATAGGATTTCTCTTATGCATCAGGATGGTCATTTTGAGCATCGTATGAATACTGTGTTGATCCATTATGACTCCAGATAGAGAATCAGTCTTGTCAAATGTGTGGATAACAGAGGGGAATATTTAAACACACTTCACAGGTCTCATAGCACATTAAATCATTTGTGCAGAAGGCTATGGCTGTAATTATGTCCATCAGTGACAGCAGTATATGTCAGTGTTGTTCACACATTGTTGTGGTTCTGCTCAGTTGTTTGCATTACCACATCCTCTTGCCAATCATGCTTGGTCAGGGTATCTGCCTTGGTGCAACATCCTATTATTGCCAGAGGTTTCCTTTAAGTGTGATAAGAGGCCATTGCTTATATCTACAAGATGATATTAGATTATTTGATTTTTCTACCTGGAGTCCTGTTATGCTTGGCAGGGGTATTTGTTGCATGATTTTCATTTGCAAACTGTGAAAGTCTGGCTTGTATAGGTGTGTTAGCAGCATGCTGTCGTGGCAGTCTGCCATGTTTGGCTGGACGGAATGATGTCATATTCTGGCTATGAGATATGCTGATCAATGTTTTTGGCTAAAGCGTGTGTGTGTGTGTACACCTGCTTAACCATCCTTTTGGAAACAATTTGTCCCCAGAAGTGCGCTACTTCTGACACTGTTGTCCTTTTGGGTCTTTTAAAATGTCTTTTTTTGTAAAAATGCATATAATGTGTATATAAAGACAAACAAAAAGTTTTGGTATGTCCCAATTTAAATAGCTAAATAAACAAATGTGCACAAATAGAAACAGAATAGATGCAGTTTGCATTAATCTCTGTATGTATGTACATAATAATTCATCTATACTTGATTACACACTTGTAGAAGTTAATGACAGAGGAACCAGTTTTTTTTCACTAGTACTTAACTGGATTGATGTTTGTTTAGTTTTTTTAACACCCACTCTTACTGCCTATTGCTTTATGCAGTTTCTTAATTAAAGTGGCCTTTTTCCCCTGCAGTTACACATTGCATATTTAACAGAGATGCATTGCGGGGAAAATAAAACAGATGTTATTGCAGTGCTTATTTGCCTGTTTATCATTCTCCTTTATCCATGTCCTGGGATTTCTTTTTTGAAGCACTATATCATCTAGCTGCTTTATACACGCTTGCAAATAAATATTTAGCCCAGGAGACTTATCTGAACCAGGCAGAGTGATTGCACCTAGTTTTTAACTCCTTCCTTTAACTGACTGCAGTTTATGTGCACATTAACTAACTGACAATCTCTGTTCCCTCACAGAGCTCCATTCAAATCACCTTTGATGACAGTCTTCAGCTCCCAACTTCAGGGTCTGTTGACCATGTGACTTGTACAGACCAATCAGCACACAGCATGGTAAATAACCAAAGGCATCTACTTGAGCACTTGGGCATGCCCCAATTTACATATTCATTAAAGGAAACCTGCAAAAACTGACAAGATATGACAGATGCAATCCTCAGTAGATAACATAATCTGCTTTTTGTGTATGCTATTGAGTTGTTTATTTACATGTTAATCTTTACTAAAACAGTATTAATGTGTCAGTCCCCTCTAGTTGTATCCAATATATATTTTGTCAGTATGTAATATGTAAGAATTGTATTTGTTGTTATTGTTATTACTACTAAGTTCCTTCCGTCATTATCTGTCAATTATACTCTCAAACACTACCAGGTCCTACAGTGCAATTGTTCGGTTGACACTGTATCGTTCCCTGTGACTGTCACCCAGCAGTCACCTGCAACCGTTTCCATGGATACCTACCAGATCACGATGGAGCCCATGCAGGCTCAGGTAAAACACAAATGAAATGGATTTGCATTCTCGAGTTTGCATCAGTCTGCATATCTGCATACTCAACTTTCATTAGTGTGACGTCGTCTCCGGGGCTCGGCCATTTTTCCATCCCAATAGCTTAATGTAGATTGTGAGGTTTAGTGGCTATGAATATTGCATGCAATACTCATCTCCAACAAATGACGGCACTTAATGCGCAGTGCAACAGTTTCATCTCTGGCTAGTAAAAATGAAGCAGCCATCTTTGATTATATTGCTTTTGCAAATGAAGCATTTGAAATGCACTGTGAAATATGAGTGTTCTCTGTGAAATAATTGTGTCTGGGCTCCTGTAGCTTCGGGTCTGTCTTGAGGAGGTGGAGGAAGAGGGTCTCCTTGTGTCCTGGACTTTTTCCAAGCAACCTCAGCTCTCTTTAACCGTAACGTCATGCCAAAGAGTCCAGAAAGAGGTACGAAAGATGGTCATTTGCATCATATGAATAAAAAAAGTCAAATCGCAATAACTACAATAGCACTTACACAGACAAATGGCTTTAAAGTCAATTGGTTTTAATGTGGATTTTACAGTAACTCAGATTTTTATATTTTGTATTGCCTGAATCTGTGTGTTCCTGTTGCTCAACTGTGTCCTGTAAATCAACCAAGCATTACGTTAGTAGCGCAAAGATTGTTTAATTCTCAGGGGACACGTACTGATAAAATGTATAACCTGAATGTACAGTAAGTCATAAGAATAGTTCATAAGAGAGATGATTTCAGTCAAAATGTGAATTTTTACTGTGTTTTGCCTTTGCATGACAGTAAAGCTCACTTCTTGTGACACAAACGTTTGTTTGATGGTACATAAACAAGCTACCTTCATATTATAATTCAGGGTCTCTTCTGTTTCCAAAGCCAATAAAGTGAAATCAATCTGTTAAAGTTATGATCTTTAGGGAGCTTGTGTGTTCAATCAGGTTGTTTTGTTTTTGCAGGGCTCTGACGGAGCTGTGGACAGTGATACGATAGCAGCACTGGTGGAGGACACGCTGTACACAACACACCCTGCTATGATCCTCAACCTGAGAGCCTGCGTATCAAGCCCAGCGGTAAAAACACCAGTATTCATTGCTATATCACACAGTAGGGGTCATGACCATGGGTCAGCATTCGAAATTGTGTTGAACTGCACATGTGGTTTAATAACAAGACTTGTGTTTGATGTATGACATGTGATGTATAACATCCCTCATGTGATTAGCAGGTTATAAAACATTCACACTCTTGTTTATAGTTTCCCAGGGAGAAGCAGCTTGGAGGTCTGAACTCTCCGTCTCAGAGTACGCTGGTCAAGAAGATCATGATACAGCAACTGAAAGCAACCAATGTGAAGAAAGGTATAAAAAGCTGTTTTTGTTCACAGGTTGATCTAATTCTCTGTTTTAAACAAATGTATTTACTGGGTCAGGGCTCTTTATTAGCTTGGTTGCTGTTCTGTTACTGTTTTCTATATAAAGCTGCTTTGAGTGGTATTTATTGGTAAAAGAACTATGCAAATTAAAGTGAATTGATGTTTCTCCAGTAAGAGATTAAAAACTTTTAAAGATTTATACTTTTAATGAGTTTCCAGAAATATTGGCTATATTTTAATGAACCCCAAATATGATGTTTTTCTTGCAAGTGACACTCTTGCAAAATACAAAAGCTGCCAGTATGTTTATGTGTAACTGTGTAACTTGTAACTGTGTACGGCTGATGTTATTGCCTGCTTATTTATTTCTTTTATTGATTTATTTCTTTTTTGTTTTCCTCACATTTTCTGAAATTTTCTGAACTCTGTCACAGGATGTCAGACTCATGCGGGAGAGCTTTGTTGTGTTCTGAGTCTGGACACTCCCTCCGTTGAACAAAAAACAGGATTTCTTACTCCTTCTTGTAGTACTGGAGCAGCCCTGCACTGGACTGATGACATTACACTGTAAGCACACAAGTATTACAGATATGACTCAACACAGAGACTGTGGAAATGACCCTTCTGATGTGTTCCTGTAGCTTAGCTGATGGAGCATTGTGTTTGCAGTGCAAAGGTTGTGGGTTTGAATCCCAGGAAGCACACATAGTGATAAAAAAAATACATGTTGAAGACACTGTCAAAACGCTTTTGCCATTTTTTTCCTATTTTTGTTGACATCGTAAAACCTGCATCTTATGCTTTAAACCTCCTAAAACCTCCATTATATGCTTCCTAAACCTCCTAGTGTTTGTTACTAAAACTCTTTTACTAGAGCTAGATTGATGATCTGATGGGATTTGTTAACACTTCACATTCAAAAGACAGTTTCAACATTTAAAGTCAATGAAATCTTATTCATCAACTTCTTTCTTTATAATGCCAGTTCTTTTGGTTGTGGGTTCGGATGAAGGTGTGAAGCTGTGTAGCTCCACCATTGGCTCTGTGATTATACAATATGCGGCCAACTCCCAGAGAAACAAAGAGCTATTTAACACATTTAATTACAGCCATTCCCAACACATCACCATTTCCTGTGTTGCCAATTACCAGATTGGTCAATTTATTTCTAATAGCTGTTTTACAGATTACTGCTACAAGGCCATAAAAGGATACGTCCTCAACAGCATTGATGTTATGCAGTTATTTCATAATGTAAAATCTAATTGCAGAAAGCAATTTCAGTCTGTTAGTGATGCAAAAGTATCACTGTACCTCTAACTCAGTGGTATCACAAATAACAACTAAGTTGAATGTGTGTTTTATTGCTACAGTATTTGTTGTGATAAAGACATACTGTTCTTGTATATCTATTAGGGATTTAGCACCAGAAACCAAAGAACTCAAAGTGAGGCTTGTGGAGAGAAACAGCAAAGGAGAGCGTGAGTCATATATCAGTGTCTGACTTTAAATACTCCATACAAGATTACAGGGGCCAGTTTCTTGGTATTAAAACAATATGTGCTGTAATATTATACTGTGTGTTTTTTATTTCATAATATAGTTTGTTTCGTTAAGAAATAATGGGTTTCTTTGCATACGTTGCAGAGTTTTTGCCTGGTCTGGCTTCCTTACCACTGGATCCCTTGAAAAAAATTCCCAATGGACAACACAAGCTGTCCATCACTCCAGGTCACGGTCTGGCTCCAACTGCTATCGTAACATTAGAGGTGAACGGCATCTTACATTAGAACATTTAATTGAAATTAGGATGGAATGCAGAAACCGGATAAGATGTTTATCATAATGCTGTGCAAACACTTCCAAGAAGACTTCCAAGAAACTCTGTGTTCACTTTAGAACACACTGATAAGTCCCTGTTCCAAATGTCAGTGTGAATTATTTAATGGAAAACATATCTTATTACAGTGATCTGTCCTGTGAACTGAGCACTCGGCTTGTGTCCGATTAACTCGATAACTGAATTATTTCTTAATTTGACCTAGTGCCTAGTTCACACAGCCCTTGTCAGACGCATGATCTTGCAGGTAGAAATGAAGGATAGTAAAAAGCACAGAATATTCTTTGTGTTTGCAAATGCATGCAAAAAATTGATGTGACAAGATGTTTGTAGCTGTACTAACAGTGACTGTTTAGGGTAATGATTATACTTTTCTGCCCCATAGCTGATGTATTTGGAGTCTGGTGATTTGCGTGTATGTCAGAATGCCACTCCCCTGCGGTCCTCAGTCACCCCCTCAAAGAAAGTAGATGTGGACCGCACCATCATGCCTGATGGCACCATTGTCACCACGGTGACCACCATCCAATCACGCCTAAAACTGGATCGTAAACTAGGTATAGGCTGTCTTATTCAAAAACATTGAGAACACACATGCCGTTCTTTGTGTTAAATGTCCAGTCTTAGCAGTGACTTATCTTATGACCCTATCCTGTTTCTTTCTCTAAAGCTGCAGGAGACTCACCGTCTAGATCTCCTTCAAAGGTGGAGGTGACTGAAAAGGCTCCCACCGTGCTCACCAACAGCTCCAGTGGCAGTCCCACCCCCAGCAGTGAGTTCTTCATTAAGTCACTCTGCCTTGAGATAACAGTCACATTTATATACACACACACACACACA